>JANHJO010007020.1:15674-32306 GCA_032468235.1 Pseudoxyrhopus heterurus | reverse complement strand
CAAGACAACACAAATGTTGAATGCCACATTTATTGGACCAATGTGATAGCAGAAATATAATGATTCATCTGCAGCTTCTAACCACATTGAAAATATACTTTTTTTTTTTTTACTATTCCTTCCTAGTCGTGAAGCACTTTCCATACCATACTTTCCATACTTCTAGCCTCTCACCCTCGATCTTGGAGGTGGGGAATTGAAGAGAGGGCACATTTTGAACTCTCAAAGCAGGAAGGAGAGACTTAAACATTTGATTCATTGAACTACCTACTAGATAGAATATTCTTGGGAGGCAAGATATGATGGTCATGAACTTTTGCAATACTCTCAGAAACAAAAAGAAACCTGGCTGGGCAAGCAAAAGTTCTGTCTCTAAGGAGTTTGGGGGGGAGGGAAGGATGAGACAATAGCATAACTGAAGAAATACAAACGGTGCCTCATCTGAAACACAGAGAGAATTCTGAAATGGGTGAAATTCCGCACAAAGTAATAGAAAGATCTGTTCTGTCTTGAGTCAGAAAAGAAGTGAAGAGATTTGATATGGCGTGAAGGGGAATTTCTGACAAAGGTATGAAGATGGAAGGGGAACATGTATCTGACACTTCCAGACTCATGGAGAAGGAAAAGGGGTTGTGTGGGCACTGAAATTAGGAGCCAGCATATCTCTGATCCTAAATGGCAATTTGTGTACATAGAACAACATAGCATCTTTCTTGTCTGCTATAAATATACTTATCTATGTCACTCCATGTCTGGGACTTTGCTACTAAATCAAAGATGTGCTATCTTGTATAGTTTCAGGATATTAATTGATTTGGAATGTTTAGTGGGCACCTGACTCTAAACTCTGGGCATCTTACAATAAAACACAGAGAACACGGTAACTGCAATGAAATTATTTTATGCACAAAGATGGAAGGATTCTGAATTATCCATTACAGAGTACTGGTTGATAAAGATGATAGAATTTACAGACTTGCCAAAATTGATTTGCTTGTTTAGGGAAAAGCAGCAACTACATTTGTCAGTGTAGTTTATGGACTTTTTGCTGAAAACAGAAAAAAAATGAATTTATGATTTATGGGTTTGACAATTAGGAAGCGTAGAATATGGAAAAGACACATGATACAGCCATAGGGAGAGAGGATAAAATACAAATGTATTTATAAAAGCTGTAAAGTAAAGTAGAGGCTACTTCTTTATATCATTTTTCTTTTCTCTTCTATTTTATTTATTTTACTTATCGCTTTTCTTGATTTTTTTTCTTTAAATTTGTATTATTTTTGCTCTGTAAAAAATTATTCAGTAAAAATTAACACTAAATATCACAATAAAACACAAATAACAATAAAAAGGAACACCCATGCATCTATGTCAATGAAGACTCAATCATCCAAGCCAAAGGTGTCTGAAGGTTGAATCATGGCAACTGGACCAATCGTTGTTAATCTGTAACGTTTCACAGATCAACCAAGCAAAATTAGTTAACACCCATGCATCTAGATAAATGCCAGTCAAGTGCAAATGTTTCTTCTGACTGCAAAGAATCATTTGGGAACTTGGATTTAACTTTCCCGTTCTCTTTTGAAATTTTAAAATCAAGTATTTTTTGAGGAACTTGTAAGTATAGTTTCTGGAGTATGCAAACATGCATGAAGACAAGACTTATGGAAGGCAAGAGTCAGAAAATTGTTTGAAATTATGAAAAAAAACCTAACAATATCTTTTGAAGACATCAAATAAGTTAAGACCCCATTTTAGCTCCAAAAACACACTGAACTGTCATGTTATACAGTTCATATTTAACTACCCTTTTATCAAAACCATGCCAAATGCTTTGCTGAAATCAAAATATATTATATGTACAAGATTCCCATAATTTTTTTAAACTTTCAAAACAGGAAAGAGAGGGAAAGACAAGGTGATGACGGAGGTTATAAGTAAGATAGATTACAATATCTTGCCAATTAACAAACGTAATGTATTAAAAATCAATTGTGTTTATTGAGAATGCCTGATATAGTCAGAAACTTTTGGATGAAAGTGAAATCAGCTATGTCTTGTTCAATTGTGCTGGTATTCTTTTTTTATTATTTTTTTTGCTGTTCCAAAATAACTACTTTGATATCTATAATATTTTGGAAGAAACTGTCCTGCTCTGATATTAATTTGCCCTTGTTTTGAACTCTGATACCAAACATGTCTCCGTTAATTCTTCTGCACAAAGCACAGTCTGTCTGTCGTAAGTAAAATCCAGAGATGCATTGTTGGCAGTTGATGGCATATATCACATTAAAGGAAGATCATGGAAAGGTGCTTCTAAATTTTGTATGGGAAATTGTTGGGACCAGCAATGTTGTAGATGTGAAGGCAGAATAGATGCCTGGATTTGTCACAGGGCCTTGTTCCCGTGTTAAATCATTGTTCTGTTGTTTCTTATGGCTTGTACAAATCTGCTTCAGGTTGGGTGATCATCTATATACAAGTATAGGGCTGCCACCCAGTGCCTGAGAAAGTTCAATGTCATTGTCCAGCATGGCTTGCAGCTTCTTAATAATGCATTTAAGTGTCTTAAGCTGCAAGCTGGAGATGACAACCAATGGTGTTCCCTTGTTCTGTTTTTGTGTTCTACATTTTAATAGATTCTCCCTAGAAATCAGTCTGCCTCTACTGATTTATTTGGTGGGTAATCTAGTTGCCTGAATGACTGGCTTAATTCCATCAGTTTTGCCTCAGTTGATTGGTAGGCAAATCAACAGAACCAGACCTTTAGATTTTTGAGGGCTTATCAGCAGCTATCCAGATTTTATTCAGAAGTGCGAAGAGAGATCTTCTCAGATAAACAGAATCTCAGGAAAGAGGGCTGTATTATTAGCATATAGTAGGATTGGGACTGATTCATTGGCAAACTTGGGGGAGGAGGGATCATTGGCTTAATCAGCATTTCTTAATTAATGCATTCACAGCAAAAAAGCTACAACGCGTAATTCATATTTGCCTTATGTGAGAACTGTTTTGTACAGTTAGCCCTGGAGATTACTCCTAACCATCTGACTATATATTAATATTCAACTGCTGAACAAACAACTAGAGGTGCCTAGTCAGAGAAGATTGCTCCAGTTCCAATCATAATCTTTTCTGATATTCAGAAACAATAAAAGCCAAATGAAAATCAACAAAAGATGAATGTAAAGTCTCAGATCGTGAGCCTATGTGTACTTCAGCAAGATATTGCAAAATTAGGCCATATGCTAAATAAACAAATAAAAAAAACCAACCAACCAACCAACCAACCACTATAGGTAATTCTCAACTTACAATCACAATTGAGTCTGGAATTTTGATCATAAGTTGTTGCATTCATTAAGGGGGTCAGCATATAATTTGATTTGATTTTACAATTATTTTTTCTCCCAGAAATTGTCAAAAAAAAGTCACAAATCGCACTTATGTGATTGTGGGATGCTGCAATCAATCACAAATGCAAGCCAACTGCCAAGCTTCCAAAATGGTCAATAACTGAAAGGGTTTATTTTCCCCCTTTAAAAATACAGTATAATAATAAATTTTCAGGTTTTAAGAATGATACCATATGATTTACATCATGTAAAGAGGGTTGTCAGTGTTAGAACCCACCATTTGGCATTCAATAATTCAGATAGCTACAAGGAGAATGTTTTATAAGGTGGGCACCATGGCAGAGAAAGTCAGGGGTGGGTTTCTACCGCTTCGCGCACACATTTTGCTTTAAAGATGAAGGCCAGTACCTCGAACCTAGATGCAAAGTGGCAGTCAATGGAGCTCCTGGTGCAGAGATGTCACATGGGAGCCCCCATAACTGCCTATGGAGCTGTATTTTGCATCAGTTGAAGTTTCTGCATACTGTTTAAGGGCAGCCTCATGTAGAGCATTACAGTAGTCCAATCTGTTGACCAGGCAACTCAGCATAAGTGATCTAGGAACAGGCATAACTGGCACACAACCCAAAGCAATGCAAAAGCTCTCTTAGCTCCCTATACCACCTGCTCTTCAAGCAAAAAGAAACTAGGAGGACCCCCAAATTGTACACCAGGTCCACTTGGGACAGTGTCACCTCATTTAGCAGTATCAAAGATAGGATCGTCCTAGAACCAATAAGCCTCTAAACCCAAAGTTATTCAGTCCTGCCAGGGCTTAGCTAAAGACTCTTGCTCCCCATCCAGACCCACACAACCTTCGGCACTGGAATAACACGTTTACAGTATCGCTTAATACCTTACCCCATGGCAATGGATGAGCTCACCAAGTGGCCTCATGTAGATATTAAACAGAAGAGTAGAGAGCACCAAATCCTGTGGCAACTCATATAGTAGAGGCAGAGGGTGGACCTCTCCTCCCCAATCACCACTGACTGGATTCGACCCTGGAGATAGGAGGTGAACCAGCACAACCATCCACACGCTACCCACCCTCAATGCTCTGAGCTGATGGAAAGGACACCACAGTCAATGGGAAAGTTGCCAAAAGGTCAAGTAGGACAAAGAGTTATGTACAACCCCCATTCCACTCTTGTAAGAGATCATCCAAAAGTGTGACCAATGCCGCTTCCATGCCATGCCCAGGTCTGAATCCTGATTGTAAAGGATGCACAGATAAGCCACTTCCTCCAAGTTTCTCCTGAAACTATTGCTCAACCACCTTTTCAACCTTCTTCCCCAAAAATGGATGTTAGATACTGGACAAAAATTGTCCAGTATGATGGGAGTCTAGGGGGACAAACCAAGGCCTCTTTCAGAGGTAAAGCTTATAGGAACAACCCCCTCACTTAAAGAAGAATCGCCAGCTACTAGACCCCACTTACACAATACCCCCTGGGCTATTTTAACAACCCAGGAAGGGCTTGCATTTAAAGAGCAAGTGGCTGAGCTCACAGTCCTAAGGACCTGTTCACTTCCTCAGACCCAACCGGTTCAAACTGTTCCTGGCAAATAACCGGGCAAGACATTTCTCCAGGCATCTCCTCTGGACTGGCAATTCATTAATTATATTAATCTAATCCAAATTAATCCAACAATGCTCAGTTGGTCTACCATGTAATGCTACTGATTATATATCTGTAACATCTGTTTAAGGGCTGAAAGTTGGAAATGGCAGAAATAAGGTAAACCTGCTCAATACCTAAAGTTCTGTTCATTCCTTAAACTGTATTTGGAATTATAGTTTGGAGCAAATGCAATTATCCCCTCTAAATCATCACTTCAAGGTATTAAAAGAAGAAGAAATTACTTTGAACCAGGAGTACCTAGTTTTTTCTAGAGTGGAGGTTTCACATGGCCTTTAAGTCATATGCTGGGGATTATAATTGGGACCAGGAGAGAAATTAAATTAGATTACATTTATATTTAGGCTTACTAAAATTAAATATAGTGTAATGCAGGACAACTCACCACTTGTGTATTTAATTACAGCCACCATCTGCCACATTAAAAATTACAATCTGATAACAATTTTTGGAATTATTGGGGGGACTACATTGACTACAGGCTTTCAGAGGCATTTTGATGCTTAAGCTTACAGGCACGGTTAATTTATAAATATCGATAATTTTAATGTAGCTTTATTGTTAAAAAAATAAAAACAACTGTAGAATATAATTAAGGATGGCAAATATGATAACATTCATTAACAAAAGCTATACTCATAAATTTCAGTGGTTACCATTAATTGATGTGGATGAAACTCAAGTGGAGACTATTGGGCAAGTTTCATTGGCAGAAAGCTTTTTCACTGGAAATATAATATCAATTTGGACTCAAAAGTTTAATATTTGAAATTGTTACCCTGTGATTCAAGTAGAATAATGAAAATCACTACCAAATTATGTGTGCAAGTTGCATATCTGGGGTTCTTTGTCGTGTGTGTGTATGTGTGTGTACAAGTACACACACACAGAGTATATATCCAACATGAACTGAGATTTAGAGGTATGGGAAATAACATTGGCTGTAAAGTTATAACAGAATCTTCAAAGACATTTAATTGAAGGATTGTTTTATGCATAATTTGTTTCCATTTTTTAAGCCATATTAACACAATATCATTTTTGTTTATACAAGTGTATTTTGGATAGAAATATTTCATAACAATATTTACAATTTATTTCCTTAAGGCTTTCCTTCATGTTTTTCTTTCAATACAAAAAGAATTGAGAAAGAACATGAATTCGATTCTTTTGACCCTCTCTAATAGATCCAAGATACTGGAAGTGCAGAAGGACTTAACGTTTTATCTGTAAGAATATGTCTCTCTTTCTAAGATGGGGAAAAGTGGAGGGATATAATTATACAGAACACTGATTTTTTTTTTAAACCGAGAGAATAATGAGAGGGTAAAGAATTTTCTTGCACTCTGCTGTTCCCTTTTTCCCTTAATGTAAAGCCCAATGGTGATACTGGCTTATTACTCTCAAACAAAAAGGAAAGCTTTACAAACAGGTTACATGACTGATATCCTTGATGCATATTGCTCCTATGCCTGAATTAAGGGATATTCTCTTAGAATCTACCAGCTAGAAGGATTTAATTGTTGCACCAGGTATTACTTTAATAGTGGGTGTAGGTTGTAAAATATATCAGTTCACATCCCATTCCAGCATTTCAAAAGATCCAATTTGTGTGGATCTTTTCCAGCCTAGCTTTCAAATTCAAAATTTCTCTCATTTCTAAGTAAAATTATTAATGTTCATTTGCCTCAACTGGAGCAAAGAACGGGAAACTAGAGGAAGAAAGAGATTAGAATTCTCATTATTTGTAAAATATTAAAAAAAAAACAGAGGAGTTGGGTTTTAAGGGCAGATCCAAGAATGGAAATATAATTTAATGAAAGAAAATAAAACTTAAGTGAGGAAAAATACAAAACAGGAAAAGAATAACAAGAGAGCAAACAGGCAAAAGCAGTTGCTGATGCAAGGTGGAGGAAGAAAGCTAGGAGAAATTATGCTGTATGTTATCTAGGAGTTTGCTTCCCTAGATGAAAGATTCACAGTAGCTTTTATTTATCCAATCACATGACTATTTGAACATACATTCCCTTAATGGATGACAAGTGTTTAAGATCAAGTGGATATTACATCAATGCTTTTGATGTCTCCTTTCTGTATCATTGGTCAGGAAGTCTCATTCCATTATTCAATTAATATAGAAACATTTGTGAATGGAAGAAAATACAAAGGCAACAGAAAATGAGGGGAAAGACTTGATTTCTATTATGCCCATGTTACGATCAAAACAAAGTACTAAGATTTTGTGAAACGCATTTCCTTCCTTCTATATCCAAAGGTAAGCTAGTGAAAAGGTAAGCTTATTTCAAAGAGTACTGGGTTCATTATTATGTGAGTGTTGCATTGTAACCATCATTATAGTATTTTTATGTTTATACAGTTGTGCTGACAGAATTGAAATAATTCAAATCAGAGAATAGGCAGATAGCCAGATAGATAGGAAGTCCAAAATTACTCACTCAAGTGGCAAAAAATGGGTAATACGCTAGAGAAAAGGTGTCATTAACTAGACAAAAGAAATTATGTGTTGGTGAAATGATACATTTGCTAGAAGGTAATTAAAATCCTTATATAGCAAGGCATTTCTTCAAAAAATAACTATGAAAAAAGTGATGCTATTTTGTTACAGTTTTAATTTTAGAAGAGATCATCTAAATATTCTGCATACTATTTTAGAATAACTGCATATACCCAAATATCTCTCAGTAGTATCTGTACTTAAGTTTTCAATAAGCATTACTGAATTGCTTTTAATGGTTAAAAAAAAGAGTACAAACATTTAAAAAAGTAAAATCATAATCAAAACTTTCTAACACCCTTTCATAATAGTAATTTATTAAACTTTTAAAGTAAAAGATAATCATCACACACCTTCATAACTGTGCCTCAAAATCTAAACCTGTGGATCAGCTTGGTCTTTCAGAATAAGAAAAAATATATGAGACTGCTAAATTTCTCATTGGTAGAATAATAGTGATTTGTTTACTCACATTATTTATATAAAATAAACAAAATTACTTCTAAAATCGATTAAAAATTGTGGAGAAGAAGCAAAGTATGCAAATTCAGGACAAGCAAGTAACATGATTTTTATCGTTATTTACTGATATTTGCTCATTATAAATTCCATTCCTATCCCTACTAAAATAGAAGATGGTAGCAAAACACGTCAATACATGCGAGTTACATCAAAAACCAATCAAATCACTTCACACTATTATTTCTGTAATGTCATTATCAAGATAAAATTGGTTATTTTTATAAGATATTCAATATTAATAAATTAATTTTAAGCAACAATTTGCAATTTTATTTCCCACTACATATTAAATATTTATAATATTGCACAGCCCTCAAAAATATTGCGCTGTGTTATTGAATACACTAAATAAGTAATAGTATAAAAAACAATAAACATCAGCCTGTTATAAATTGAAACCAAGAGGTAGATGATTTAACAAGGACAGGAAAAATTAGAAAATATTATGGATGGTAGATCCCAAATCACATGCCTACTTGATATGATTCTGCAACTCTTTCTCATAACTCATTATCTCTGTGATTAAAAAAGTAATGTGAATAATTTAATGATGAAATAGCCCAGTGATTTTAATCCAACTATACAGTTGATAAATCTTTGGAATCCCTTGGTTGTAACATAAAGTTCCCATATTTTAGAGCGATGTTCTTCACGTATCATGAGCTTTATTAAACATGAAATAGTAAGGATGAATATGTATTAACAAACTATACTACATTAAAAAGGTAAATGGCACCTGTATTACAAATGTATACAAATTATGAATACGGAAATATAATAAGACTGATGATGATGATGATGCTATATTTTAAGAAGTATACATTTGTTATTAAACATGAACATAACATATTCTTTGACTAATAAACAAAAAAAAACCCTGAACACAGTCCCTTCTTCCCTTCTATTCCTTGTTTCTTTTTAAACCAACCATAAATACTGAGTTTCTGGATTGTATTATTGACATGGTGCAAATGAAATAAATGATTAACTTTTTTCAATAACTCATGAATTTGCAGTGAAAAAAAATGAGATTTTTTCCCCTTCAAGTATGAAGAAAGGGCTCCAAAGTGCGTATATATGTGTGTATGTATATATGCATACATGTGTGTTTATGTGTAATATATATATTAAACTATGATAATAATTATCCACATTTTATACCAAATTATTCAAACTATTCTATTGAGAACTGTTAAAGCAGTCATTGTTTTCCTATTCTATTACTTTCAATTCTTAAGTGTCTTCGCTTCAGGCCTTTTAAAGTATATTTATTCTGGATAATGAACTATGTTCAAAACAACTGGCATAGGTTACATATTTTTAATTGGAACAATCAAGAAAATTTTCCGTATCAACAATGCAGATTTAACCTGTACATTTGAGCAATTAAACATACTATAGCTGGTGTTAAATGGCTTCTAACAGTCATCATAAAAATGGAAGATATATATGTTTGTTATGTGTACATATGTGTACACATAACCCAATGTATTTGTGCTTATATAGTTTAATGCATTTATGTATGAATATATACAGATACAAAATTTCTACACATCCACAAACACATTTAAAAATCTTATCTAAAGGCAAGCCACAATTCATAATTTCCCATATATTTATCATTAAAATAAATCCTTAGCAAATCACGTGCAAAAATAAAATATTAATAATCCACAAAAATCATTAAAATTAATAAAAACTTAAGTACAGAGAATATATAGGCTGATTGCAGGGATATTTATTTTAAAAATCAATGAGTAAGTCAAAAGGGGAGGGGTTTACTACAGATACATGGACAGAAAATAAATAACGGTTTTTCTTAAATCTATTATGACAATAAATGAGACAAGATTATAAATAATAGGCCAAATTATTGCACACCATGTGATTCTTAATCTGGCTACCTGTGGGTCCCCCCCCCTTTTTTTTTCTTTTTTCTTTTTGAAAGCCTTTTTTAGTAGTGGCAGGGACATGGGGCGGTAATGAAAATACAATAGAAAAAGAAAATTGTGCTTATATGCCAGTTTTTTTTTTTATGATTAAAGCGTGCAGCAAAAAGAACGCTGGAAAATAGGGGATATCTAAAAAAGAAAAGGCAATCCCATTATTTTTGAAATGCTGTTATTACCTGAGCATCTCGTTTCCTATATTCCTGGGTTTTATTGTCGTAGTCTGTCATGGCAGCCCGAAGCTGTTTTTCTAGGTTCTCAATTTCCCGTTCATGGTCTCGGACCAGGCAATCCTTTTCTGTGTTATGTTCTTGGAATAGGTGCGTCTTTTCCTGTTCGTGCTCCAGCTTCAGCTCTACTATCTGATTGGACAATGAGGAGTACAGTTCATCAACAGAACATCCCTGTCGTCATGACAACTCATCTTACTGCTTAATTTTTTTTCACCCCCACAATTTCATCGTAGGTTTTTACCATTATTTTTACGTCATCGTTACCTCACCTGCAAAAAACAAAACAAAAAAGTGGGGGGGAAAATCTAAGTTTTAGGTGCTATTCATAAAAACGAAACAAATTCAACAAATCTCGAATACTGAATGTCAGAACACCGGGGGATGAAAAAAAAAAAAAACCCTGTCACATTGGATGTTCCCGAAATCCAGCAGTGATACAGATTAAAAATGGTTAATTGTCTCTTCCGCTCTTGGGTGCACAAACATCTCCAAAATAAAAGTCCATCCGATATGAATGAATGAATGAATGAATGAATGAATGAATGAATGGAGGAATGTGTATATATGCGTATGTATGTGTGTCTATATCTATATCTGTCTACATAAACTTTTTTTCAACATTTCCCCGCTATTTTTAAAATGAAAAAGCTCTATGAAAATGAAAAAAACTGTAGCACCCTAGCACAAACAAATGTGTTTTAGGAGGCACCTGCTGTGCCGCAAGCTTGCACCATGATTGCCAAGAAGATTCTATTCTCAGGAAGCTCCTTTGCCTGTTCAAAGCACGCTGGAAACGATGACCCTGGCCAGGCTTAGCCTCTCCATGTTAGACTGAATGGCAGCTGGAGACCAAGGGCCTGGTGGCTGCAGCTTTAATACTAATCCTCCCAGACTGTGCACAATGGCACCCTACCTGGCCGGCAAACTATAGCTAGCTAGGCTGCCTTTGAAGCAGGTGGTGAATAGGGAACTGCAGGAAGCCAGCTTTCCTCGTGAACTCCGGGCCACACAGCTGCTAGGAACAGTCAGTTGAATTTTTCTTCAGTTTTGGTGGATTTCAGGAGAAGAAGAAAAGGCTGTTATCAGGAATACGATGGTTATATTTAGCGTGAGAATCTCTCCTCTTCAAACAAAAATAAAGCAGCAGTAGGAATCTGCCCATAATTGATCTTGTTTGTGTGAGCAAAGCATGGAGGCATCTTATCTTAAAGAGATAGCATTCATTTTTGTAAAAGCATTCTCCATAACTGTCACCTTGGCTTGGGTATATAAATTTTCTATATATATTCTGAATACCCAGATGTCATAAAAAAATCTTACGGAATCGAATTATTCTCAACTGGAAATATTTGGGTAATATATACTTGGCCTAATACCATATAAAGCAAATTGTTGAAATTGCAGCTTTGTGAATAAAGATATATTCTTTATTGATTGTTAATGCTTCACTAAGGTTTGTGATGCAATTAAAATCAGATTATTTAAAACATTTTTGTCAAATAGCTAGCTATAGGCCTGGTATTACACATTCTTTTTTTTTTGCAAAAAGTAGCTTCCTTGATTACAACTAAATGTGCCTTGCTGTGAAAATCAAGATAAATTAAAATAAGGGAAATTACTACCCTTTTTCTAAACAGACGAACCATAATTAAATTTATACTTATTAATTTGAAAAAAAGTCCCGATTAAAACAGCAAACTTTTCCTTTCCCAATTAATTCTGTGACTGTCTAGTTAACTTTTACTTTCCAATTCCCTGAAACCAACTAAATTGGCTACTAAAAATGTGAAGTATTATTAAAACAAGAAAAATATCTGAAAGAAACATAAAAAATTGTATGGCAGTCTTCACTTTACCATGCACTTTTCATTTTTGTAGTCAACAAAATATTAAAATTGTGAAAAAGGGTATATATAACCAAAAAAAAGGACATCATTACTTCTGAGAGTAGGAAGATGTACCTGATCTTTAAGTTTAAATGACAGTACTAACTTCCTTGGCAGAATATATATAAATAAATAAATGATACTAGCACTTTGAATGCTAATCTATTAGGCCACCGAGAGTGGTCAACATAATTTCTTAGAAGCAATTGTCTCTTTCCTTCTTCATTCTTTTCCCTGTACAGTTGGATGTTAAAGTTTAAACATTTTCAGTCAAACAATATGTTCTTAAGTGATCAGTAGCTGATATAACCTCTACTTGGTACAAACTTAAACATCTCATCTCCCTGCAAATGTTAAATGCATACTTACTATGTATTTGCAGTTGCCTAAGATCTCTGCACAAATGTTCTATAATATGAAAATCTGGGGATTGTGAAGATCAGGGTTAACATTTTATCTTTCTTTCCTTTTAACTATTGCATACTTGATTGTAGGCATGTTTTAGGACTCAGTCTTGCTGAAGTATCTAACTTCATCCCAGCTTCAAATTATTCATTGTCTGTAGGACATTATATACAATATAATGTATAATTATAAGTGTGTATAATTATATACACACACACAATATTTCCTCTACTAGTAGCTGCCACACAATTCCAAAATATAATAGTCACCACTGTGCTTAAAATAAACAATTCCATTTTTGTGCCAGCAACTCAAAGTACTTTATTTTGAAAGGTTTCGGGCCTATCAGGGTTTTCCTTATAGATGTAAACAAATGCTTTTTGTGATTTGACCAGAAAAGGATTTTTTTTAATGACAACTCTCTCATGCAGATCATTTTTCTATAACAGCACTGAATTGTAGAACTATGTACATCTATTCAAGTATTAGCTAATTTTTTCAGCAGTAAAGTGTGGTTTCTACTCTTCAGATTTGACCAGTTTTGAGGACTGCTAGTAGAGAATTTTATTGGGTCTTTCAGATCTTTCTTTACTTTCAATGGTTCCATGTAACCTCAATTAACAAGGTTAGCACAGTGGAAATTTCTAGCTGAAAGTGTTTAACAGATTTAATAGCTTTCCCATCCTTTTAAGAGTGAATTATCTTCACTTTCCAAATATGCCTAGAGGGTTGCCTAGAGGAACCCATGATGTTAAAAGTAGATAGGTTAGAAGATCAAAGTATCTGTTAGTGAATTGAACTGCCAACATATAATAATAAATCTAATGAATCAATCACTTGGAGGGGGAGTTTAACGTTATAATACCAAATGAACTAGCAAAATGTCAAAACTTCTGCAACTGCCATATTCATAATTTTCTTAGTCTGAATCTTTAAACAACTGCAGATGTAGAGGAAGTATGCATTTAATTGTGTGCCAGTGTTTGGATCAGGTTCTGTCCAGGATTAATTGAAATATACTGAGAAGATTATAGTGAACATCTGGTTGTCCTGTGATGGCATTAGAAGATAAGGAGGCTCATACCTAGCTACTACTAGAATGTGATTTCACCAAGGGATACCATGGTTATAGGCTAGATTGGAGGGGTGGGGGAATCCAGAAGAAAGCAATAGAAAATTGCTACCATATTTCTACTAAAACTACCTGGATGTATTACCAAGAGCGAAATTGAGCAAAACAAGATTTACATTTTATATTTTATAAAGAGAGACTTTAATCTATTACCAATTCTTAATGACAGAAATGACAAGTAATTGATTTGTAGAAACCAAAATATAAAAAATAGAAACACTAGTACCTATTAGCAGCTTCTTACCTTTGCCCACTCCACTGCCTACTGGATACCTGATTTTAAACTTAACTTAGGACATTAGCTATTGTCTTTTCTCTGACTCACATGTTTGCTCTGTTTTTCTATTCCTGAAAATTTAGGTACACAAATTATTCCGCAAACATGGAAAAAGGTGAGAGGTATGTATTATATCACTTTTGGTGTTTCCCAGAAATATGGTAGCAACAGTGAAATATCTGGCACTGTTACAGGTAGTCCTTGACTTACAACCATTCATTTCGTGACTGTCTGCAATAACAATGCACTGAAAAAAAGTGATTTATGGCCACTTTTCAATTGTACAATTGTTGCAGGATCCCCATGGTCATGTGATCAAAATTCGGATGCTTGGTTACTGGTATGTATTTATGAGGGTTGCAGTGTCCCAGGGTCATGTTTTGTGACCTTCTGACAAACAAAGGCAATGGGGAAGCCAAATTCACTTAACAACCATATTATTAACTTAACTGTACTGATTCACTTAAGAACTATAATAAGAAAGGTGATAAAATGAAACAAAACTCACTTATCAACTGTCTTGCATAGCAATGGAAATTTTTGACTCAATTGTGGTTGTAAGTCGATGAATACTTGTATTAAGCTATTATCTTTATTGCCTTTTCTTTTTCATACCTAATACTAATCAGCTCCACATTTCTCTGGCCAAAACAGACATTTTTTCTGGCATCTAGGTATTTTTGTACATGTGTGCTTCCAAAATTGTTGATGAATGAAAAATTAAAATATGACAAATATGAGACATATATAAAAGTTATGCTCAATAATGTGGAAGTATAAGAAGATTGGGAAATGTTTCTAATTATCACTGTTTTTAGAGTTGACATAACCATTATCATTACCGAACATATTTCTGTTGCACTATGCTGGAAAGGTATCTAAGAGACAGTACATCATCCTTATGGCTGATAATAAACAGCATCTATCTGTACCACTGCAGCACAGCAAATCTTTCAATTAATTTATTTTCTGGGTTTTTTATGACCTATTTCCATTGTGTGTCCAGCACGTAAGTAATAATGAACAAATAGGCATGTCACATCTTACATTTGATTACTTGGGCTATGTAATTTATTAATTGTCTTACTTATTTCTCATAGTGCAATAATCCATAAAATTAAATATAGGGAAGTGCAATACAGAAAGTACCATCAGGATTTAAATTAATTCATCTTAAATGAAAAGCCTACGCTGAAAAATCTTAGCTGTGCATAAAAAAAAAAAGAGTCATGTAGATGCTGTGGAAACTATTTAGGAAAATATTATAGATTTGGGGCCACCACTGAGAAAGCCTCCAAAATACAAAATAAGAAGGTGCCTTATCGGTTAAAATCCAGATATTGCTAATTTGGAATTGTATAAACGTAATTCAGAATTAAACCCTCAAAATTCAGCTAGTCCCAACCCTGACAATTTTTAAAAGGTCTTGAAGATCTGGTCTTCTCCACTGGAAACTGTAAGGGTTGCGAGACTAGCCCCTGGCACATTTCATGTTTTATTATTTCATTTTCCTTTGTAGATTATCTTTCTAATCCTTATTAGCTCCATAGCGGCAGTGGACCAGTGGGCACTTGACAACGGGACAACACAAAGAAATTAAATTCACCAGAGCTTGAGCCCTTTTTATCCAATCTGGGGCCAGCTTGACTGGTTTGAGTCTCAAACTTTAGGTCCTCATCCAATTTATTATCCTGGACAAGCACCCAAATAACATCACCACAGTCTATTCCAAAAAGGAAAAATAATAACTTTCCAAGGACTCTATTCAGCAATTTTATGAAGAAGCTACACGGAATGACTAAGGTGAAGCTGTTTCTGAACATCATAGGATATGGCAAACTGATGCACTTGGTAAGCATCGCTTGCTGTAGCTGGGCTTTACTCACAACTTAAAGATGGGAAGATGACATAAATGGAGAGCAAAATCAAATTTGGAAAGATAGAAGATACTGAGAAATAGCATGAGAAATTGTCTAGACAAGAACTTTGTTTATGGAACACTCGCCTACCCTCAGGGATATTCTTTTCTATAGTCTTGATGACGGAGATATAATTAAGCAAAGTCCAGGTTCTGATGAAACAATCTCTCTCACATAAAAAAAATAATTGCTGAAATAAACTTATAATTTATAATAAATAAAACTTATAATTATAATTTGTATTCTGTTGCATAGATAATGCCAAACTATAGGCCTGCATTGCTACTGTCATTGCAAAATAAACCATGCAAGAACAATTGAATAGTAAAATGCCAGGATTCATTTTATATTTATAAATACTAGCTGGTAATAGTGAAGAGATCATCATTAACTTTTCAAATGTCTATGAACTTCTAGAGGAATTTATTGGCACAATAAAATTTGAACAGAAAGTTGAATTAAGTGGATAATTGCAAAATGCAACAATCCATTATGTGTTTTATTGTAAATTGTGCAGAGAAATTGAGCTATTGGGCAGTTTAAACATTTTTTAATAAACAAATAAATACTGATTTGCTCCAATACATCATATTAGCAATTTATGCACAGATAGCCAGTGGGCTGGAGGGAAAACTGAACCCATAAGCATGAAGAAAATTCAAATGCAAAATTTGAATTTTTATCTATGGGGGCTTTTATGATAATTTTATCTGCAAGGAATGCTTGTGACAATTTTTGAAAATAAAAAATACT
>JANHJO010007020.1:0-10134 GCA_032468235.1 Pseudoxyrhopus heterurus | reverse complement strand
GAAATTAGTTGTTTAGCAGAGTGATGGCATTTGGGAAGAAACTGTTCTTGTGTCTAGTTGTTCTGGTGCGCAGTGCTTTATAGCAGGGATGTCGAACCTATGGCACACATGCCCAAGATGGCCCATGGAGCCATATCGCCCAGCAGGCCAGGCCAGCTGCAGTACACATGCGCACGCTCCCCTGGTTTTTTAGCACGAAAAACCTTTGTTTTTCAGCTTTTTTTTGGCTAAAATCCCGGAGGAGCGCATGCATGCATGGGGGGGTGCAGGGGGTCATGTGTGACCCCCCCGAGCCCCCCCGTGCATGTGCACACAAACCCCAGGGTTTTAGCTTGAAAAATAGCTGAAAAACGCCTGTTTTTCTACTCTTTTACCAGCTAAAAACCCATGGGTTTGCATGTGCATGTGTGGGAGGGGTTTGGGGGGTTGCACATGACCCCTGAGCCCCCCACACACATGTACGTGCAAATCCCAGGTTTTTAGCTGGAAAAAGGGCCGAAAAACAGGTGTTTTCGGCTCTTTTTCAAGCTAAAACCCCAGGGTTTGCGTGCGCATGCTGGAGGGCCTCTGGGGGGGTCATGCATGACCCCCTGTGGCCCCCCCATGCATGCGTGCACTCACCCTGGTTTTTAGTTGAAAAAAGCCGAAAAACAGGTGTTTTTTTGCTTTTTTGGGGGCTAAAATCTCGGGGGGTCGCGCGCGCATGTGCAAAGGAGTGCAGTGCATTGTGATTGGGGGGCACGCAGGAGCGCGCACGCACACAATTTGGCACAGGACAAAAAAAAAGTTTGACATCACTGCTCTATAGCGTTGTTTTGAGGGTAGAAATTGAAACAATTTGTGTCCAGGATATAAGGGGTCTGTAGATATTTTCACAGCTCTCTTTTTGACTTGTGCAGTGTACAGGTCCTCGATGGAAGGCAGGTTGGTAGCAATTATTTTTTCTGCAGTTTTAATTATTCGTTGTATCTCAACCTGCTGTGAAATAAGTTGGACCTGACACAAATAAATGCTTTTGCTTTTGATGAATAACTAAATATATTCTTGCATTTTTTTTTCTTTTTGGATGCCTTCAAATCAATCTTGAATCCTCGTGGTTGCCTAGGCAGTTTTGCAGTTTTCTTGGCAAGATTTCAGAAGTGATTTGCCACTGTCTTTTTCCTAAGGCTGAGAGAAATGACTGGCCCAAATTCCCCAGCTGGCTTTGTCCATAAGGCAAACCTATAAGTCGTGATATAGTCTAATGGCTCCTAGTCTAATGCATTAACCACTGCACCAAACTGGCTCTCTTATAAATAATAAAACAAATGAAAATGATAACCAATTGGGAGTCTTTGGGAAAATGTTGGAGGAGTATCAATACTTTTGAACACTTTTATAATTATTAAAATACCTCATTTGCTATAAATATACGGCATTTTAAGAAACATTTATTCATTTTGCTTTGACTCTTCTATTTACCCTCAGGGAGTTATGCCAAAAGGGATGATCCCTTGAAAGAAATGCTGTTTTCTACCTAGCCTGCAAGATTATAATGAAATACAAAGGATTTTATTAATAAAAAAAGAAATAATGTGTTTGACATTATTCCACTACCACACATATATCCTAGCAACACTGGCTTTAGAAACTGAGGTAATATTTTTCAGAAAGATAGCTGGAGCGAAGGACTAAGCTGGGTTTTAGACAATAAATGAGGTAAAACAATGAGCAATAAAACCCAACCCCCAAACAGGATGCAAGTTAATAACTTATATATTTGGAAAAATCCTATTCAGTAATAAAACCATGGAGAGTTTTGGAAAATTCTGTTTTAAAAGATTAATCAGCTGCCGACATCTTTTCTTCTGATTCCCAGGCAAAGCTACTACAAAGTGAAAGAGTTTGATGTTCCAGAATCAAGTGAAATATGTTTCTAGCTATATAAAACAAGAAGGCACTCTCCCACTGTGACAGAGAGTTCCAGAAGGGTTGGCCCTGTGACCTTCTCACCTGCTCTTTCATTTCTGCGTACACTTTTTCTGAGTTCAGCTCCACCTGTCGCTTAAACTCCTCCAAGGCAGCATCAGCCTGCTGGGCTTGTAGTCTCTGTGCCTCCATCACCTGAGTCAGATGCTCCTCCCTCTCCCTAGAAGGCAGAAAAGATTTTCATTGTTAAAATGTCAAATTAAAAAAGCACGGCCTTGCATAAAAGAAATGACTTTCATTGGATTTGCTTAAAATAATATTCACTTTTTAATCTTTTGTCTTTGCTTATCTTGTCTTTCATTAATAATATTTTGAAGGAGAAAACAATAAGTTATTTTTACTCTCCCACTGATCTGAAATCACCTAAACAACGATTGGGTTCTTAAAAATATTATCCATTTAAAAATCCCCAGTAAAACAAAAAAGTTTAGAAGCACTGCAGTTTTGAGCCATGCAAAATTTCACCTTTCCTTAAATAATATACAATCATCCTAAAATATTTAATTAAAGTATCTTTAGTACATTGTGATTTTAAAAAATACTTCAAAGAGCAATTCCCATCCACAATCTCTCCTCCTCTCATTCATTCAATAAAAAATTAACAAGTGTGCCATTTCCTCCCATGGAAAAAATAAGTGCACCCTGAGTTTTAGTACATGGTATTGCCCCTTTTAGCAGAAACAATTTTAAGTAGGCGTTCCTTGTATCTATCAGTCTCTAATATCAACGGGAGGATGCTTTTTCAGTTGTGTGATATTTGAGATGTTTCTTTCATGACAGCCTGTTTCTAAATCCACTGATCGGATTTAGATCCAGGTTTTGACTTAGCTATTCGGAACCCTCCATTGATTTTTAAGAGGTTGGGGGTTTTTTTGGAAGGGAGAAATGAAATTAAATTTCCTTTGGAGGGTGGAAAGAAATGAATTCAACCTTGAAAGGAGAAAAAGAAAGGAATTAACCTATTTTGGAGAGAGGTGCTCCTCCATGCCAGATCCAGCCCGCAGGATGTTTAAATCAGGCCAGACTGGAAATAGCAAAGGACTGACCTGCAATGCCTCTGGCAGCCAAAACAGGGTGTGGGGGGGGGGGGGTCGCGCGGCCACCACATCGCCTGTTTTTAGCCTGGACGGCCTCCTGCAGCACTTTGCTGGCCAAAATGGGGTGTGGAGGATGCGTGTGGCTCCCCGTGCCCTGGTTTGGCTGGCAGGGTGCTGCAGGAGGTGTCCGTCCCATCTCCCTCCCCCCCCCAGCTGGCTCATGGAGAACTACAATGCTGATCCGGCCCTTGAAGAAATCCAGTCTGTCACCCTTGCTCTGGTCTGAAGCAGGTCAGCTACAATGCAAGGCCTGCTGTCTGGGGAAAAGGCACAAGGTTGCTGCCTCAGCTTAATTGCAACAGCAAGGTCCCTTGGCACTTGCTGCAGCTCAGACAAGAGGAAACTCCTGTCACATGTGCTCCTGGCTCAGCCTATGCCACAGCACTACCGGGCAACCTTTGCTGCTGCAATTAAGCTGGCGCAGTGAGCTTGTGCAAGACTTCTTGCGAGTTACAAGTCCAGACTTGGTGATTAGTAACTCTATTATTGTTAGTTTTAACATTACTTTGAGATTCCAAAAATGGAAGACCAAAATGTTTCTGAACAGCGGAGATGACACTGAGATGGAGACTGATGAATGGGTGGTAAACCTGGGCCAATGAAGCTTCTTCAGGCAAGGAGAAGATAGGAGATTGCCCATTTGGGGTCTAGAAGACAGTTTCTTTCAAGGAAACCTGCAAGATTTGGAGGGATCCTCCAAGCAACTCATGAATAGAAAACAAGGAGCCAAAGAAGAAATACCAAGCTCACGGCCTCATATGAAGGTTGCTTAAGGCATCGGATTCACCACTCCACTAGTGCACATTTAGATCATAATAATTTTAACAGCAACAGAGACCTTCCAAGCAGCACAGCTACTAAACCACCTAGTAAGTGATCCTTTGCACAGGTTTAAAGTAAAAAGAAAAGAAACGATTACAAGGATTTAAAACCAGTGAAAAGCAAAAAACCTTCGAAGAGTCTAAATTAAGAAAGTTTAAAAAGGATTAAGGGAGCAGATGAAATTGAAATATTGTTTACTTTATATTAGTTTTAAATTAATCAAATAAATAATACATATTTCTGTGGAAACTATTTGAACTTGCTAAAAAGGACAGTTGGTTTTGTTAAACAAAGAGATAAGGGAAAATGCAAAAGCATGTGACTACATGAGCATCAAATAGGATGAAAGAGGTAAGGATACAGAAAAAAAGGGAAGGAATCTCTTTAACTTTATTTTCTGGATTACATATTAAAGAATAGAAATAGCTGCTACCAGAAAAGCAGCAAAAAAAGCTGGAGAGAGCAAACAGAGCAAATAACAGAAAAAGGGATGTCAGAGATTTTACAAAGATTGTTTTGAAGCATTGGGGAAGAATGTTACAGCGTAAGTGTTAAAGAGATATCTAGTTTCATTTGAAAGGAGAATAGAGGAAAGACTTGCAAATATGGAAGAAAAAATTAATAAAAATGTTGAAGAATTTGTCAAACAAATGAGTGGAGAGGTTAAACAAATTACAACAAAATGGAAATGTTGGAAAATAAAACCAAAATAATAAATTAAGAAATAGAAAAAGATTTAGATAATGTGGCTCTTACAGAGGAAGTATTTTAAGAATTGTTTTAGAGAAATCTGGTGAAGATATTTAATATGAATTTTAACATTTTTTGGGGTGGGATGAAGAACAGATGGATGCAGAAGTGGACAAAGTGTACAAAATTAATAGATGATAAGCAAAGCTTAGAAATGTGCATTTTGTCAGGAGGAAACCAATTTTTACAATAATATTTCAATTAATATTTAATACATAAATATTGGAAAAATGGAAGTCTCCTTAATTAATCAACAATTAGTTCATCTAATACATTTGTTTCATGAAGGGACCTCACTCAAAGTAATATGTAACTCCCAGGCCACATCTCACAAATGCCATTAGAACTGAGAAGGGTGTCAAGCAAGGCTGCATATTGCCCCCATTCTTATTCAATTTCCATATAAACTCAGTGGTGGGCCATCTCCTCAACACAAACTTTCACACTCCAAAACTTCATGGAAGACCCATCTCTGTTCTACTCTACTCTATGCAGACAATGCAGCAATATTTTCAAGAACACATATTGGCCTTAAAAGAACACTAAGAGGATTAACTCAGTATTGGAAGGAAACCAGTTAGAAATCAATTTACAGAATTTAACAAAAATTTGATAAATATACCTGCAGCATTCAAATTATCAGAAGCCAAGCCAATAGCACAACTTCTTTATGATACCCAGCTGTGCCCTTTCTCCAATTTGGCAGCATTCAAACTTGTTCAATCCAAATTTCTAAGATCGGCCCTTCAAGTCCCAAAATGTGTTTCTAAAGCCTCCCTGAGACTAGAGAGAGGCTTCATGAAGTGAAGGCTAAAGTGTGGATGACCATACCCAACTGTTGGTTTAGACAATCTTTTTCCCCATTAACTATGAGGGATTATTGCTTATCCAATGTTTTACTACAGAGACATTTGTGGCAGCCTCATCTCACCATTATTGCCCTTCCCTCTGTTTCATCTTTTCATTCATTCCTTATCAGCAAAAGTCCAGTAAGGGTTGTCAGATATAACTGTACTGTCATCTTAATCTCGATCAAATAAGCCAGCTTTCTATTACTTCCCTATACATTTAAAAGATTTTAACTTTTAATCCATTCAAATAGACTACTGTAGTTGATTTCTTGTCATCTTTGTTTTATTCTTTCAGAACTTTAGCAAGTCTCTTTTGTACATCCAATAAGAAGAATTCAATCTTTTTTGTTGTTTTTTGGTCACTTCTCAAAAAAATCCTTCAAAGCTCTAACAGATCTCTTTTGTACATCAAGTAAAACAAAAATATCTACATCTCCTTTCTGGTTTGATAGTTGCATATATTCTTTAGACATTGAGCATCATCCTGTTTCATTTGAAAGTCCAGTACATCCTTTTCTGCATCCCTCTCATTACTTGCCACATTTATATCCACTTTCAGATTAATTTCAAACTTATCCAGAGTGTTTTGTTCTTCTTTCATTGCATCCTTAACACTTCATCTATCCATCATTTCCAATAATTTCAAAGCTCATTTGCCATAAATTTTCAAAAACCTTTCATAATTTTCCATCAATAAATTCACTATTAGAATAGTTCCTTGCATTCTGTTGTTATCCTCTAGCTCCCTCTAGTTTCCAGCCTTTAAAGCCCTATTACCTTGTTTAATAACATTTTTCAATGCTTTTAAAATTGTATTTAAAATTCTTTATCTAAAAAGAAGGAGCTCACCAAGCGAATGTAATATTGCTTGCTCTTCCAAAGGAATTTAATTGTTACAAAGCAACAGAAAAAAAATGCAAATCCAAAGTGATCATGATTGGTCAAGCTCAATGTTCTTTAAAAAGGCTGTGGTGTGCAAAAATGGTTCTTCTCTCAAACCCCAGGCACTGGACCCATAAGCACTACAAAATGACAATTACTGTGGTTAACTCATGAACAGCAGCTGGGTGGAGTCATGTGGGTTATCTTAAAGTCTCCCCTTATTCCAGGAAGAGATAGGTGGCTTGGAACTTGTATCCAGGTACCAACTACGTCATAACACTGTGTTACCAAAAAAGCAACATTTAACGGTAGCTCACCATGGCTTTCAACAAAAGTCTCAACAACTTAGTTCTGGAATTTGATATTGAATAAACTATTTAAAAAGAAAGAAAAAAGCTTTATACAAAAACTATTTAGATAGACTTTCTTTTTCATTATGCTTTCTTCTCTTTATTTGTTCTGAATTTCCTTAAAATTTATTTATAATGAATATAAAATTGATATTTTAAAAGTTAACAATGATCGTGGATCTTGTGTAGCCAAAACCAGATATTAATTAAACCTTTTTTGGAGGGAGGCACTCCTTAACGCATAGGAAGCTCTGGGTTTGTGTCTGATGTGTCTTCAGCTTGACCTGATCCAGAACAGTTTGGTTATAAAGGCAAGATTGGGGAAGGATTGTTTGCCTGCTGTCCCAGGTGAAAGGCACCTCCTGCAGCAGTGTGTTGGGTATGTTCACTGTCTTGAGTTATTTGTAAAAATAATAAAGGCGGAATATAAACAAATAAATAAATAATGACTCCAGGTTTCCTGTTTAACCATGATGCTCTACCCCAAGCAGTTTTGGAGTACAAGATGCTAATATAAATCCAGCACTAGAATACCAATAAAGGATTTGTTTTTATTTCAATAACTATAACAAAATGAATACTTGAGAAGTAAGATAGTTAAACCAAGTTATGAGGGACCTAAGATCTATATCAAAGTGCCAGTAACATTAATCAACAAACAAAAAACTAGAATAGAAAGTATCTGTAAAAACTACACCAACAAGTAAAGTGATTCTGAAAAGAAATAGCATGCCTGATGCTTCAGCTAATACTTTCCTTGATAGCTTAAATCTTAACTTACAGGGAGATGACTGAAGTCTCTGGCTTAGTCAAGAAATATGGCTTTACAATCCTTGCTAATCCTTGTTAATCCTTCCTAATCTAAAGACTTGCAATTAACAGTTGATTGTGGAAAACCAAATTTACAGCTGCTTCTACCAGTCAGAATCACATCATCCCTGCCTCTTACAGGTAGAGGAAATTTATCTGACCATAGGAACGATTGTACTTTTCCCAGTAGGTAATATGATATCAGCTCTTACGTTGTAAGTCTCAATAGTATCCTAACTATATATTTTGCAAGATAATGTTATCCTGCAGTTCAATTCTTCCTAGTATAAGAAATGAAACGGAATTATAAAATCAAACTAGATACCATGCACATTTTCATCTAATCAATATATCATATGAGGTTTTTTTTTCTTTAGGGAAATTGACCAGTCCTTTATTTTAATTATTATTTTACTTAGTAAATCCAAGGACTATAATTAAAATAAAATTCTACACAGTTCTGAAAATGCTTTTCTAATAGTGAAGAAAGAATATACTAATATCCCCAAGTCTTATTCCATATGTACTTATAAATATTCTGAACTATACATATGTGTGTAGTTTACATACATGTGTATATTATATTATATGTGTGCTGTTCATATTTATGGATTTTGTGGAATTTTACTTCAGTTCTTCCATCAAACAACTTTATTTAGAGAGAAGATAGAAACATTACACAAAAATGGAAGAGCATATGCAAGTACAGTAGCTCTTGATAACACGGCCTGAAAACTCTTGGAAAAAACATTGCACGTAACTGTATCCATGATGGAATATCATATCACTACATTTCATTACAAGCTCTTTCATTGTAAAAGAGATCACCTGAAATGCTCACACAAATTTTGTCTGTGAATGTAAGCTATTCCAAACCTACCGCATGGCAATACTTTTGAGATTCAACTGTATAGCAGTCTTCAGGTTTTCAATGAATTCAATCATCAAGGAAAATACCTTTTTGTGGAAGAATATCGTTAAGAGTTCAACTAAAAAGAGTAACATATTATGGCAAACCTTCCATCAGTTGCTACAGCACACACTTCTTCATCTCTTGGGGGAATGGGAAGTTCTATAGATTGGAGTGAAATATATCCATTCATAGTCAGAAAAAATGCTGGCTTCCATTAAATTGTCATTCAGTTATCAGCCATCCCCCAATTTTGAACAATCTGAACCTCTCAGGCTTAGAAGAGCATTTGAGACAGATAGAAGAAATGTTGATGTAACAATGGAAAAGTTAAATGGATACATCCAGTAGCTTTTTCCACATTTTCTCATCTCAAAATGTTCATGTGGGTAGTTCTACAGATAATATTGAAAAACAAATGCATAAGAATCTGCTTGTCACAGATGAAAATGGTTTATTTCTTCCCAGAAAGATTCTGATTTGAGCAAGTAAAATCTGGTATAAGGGCTTGCAATGCCCTCTGAAATACTGTAGTATTTATATCCAAGAATCCAGAGAGAAGATCAAAAACCAAACCAAACCAAAAATTACTTCCCTCTTTTCTCATTAAAATGCAAAATATCCCAAATTAAACTTCCTTGGGAGAGGGTTCCTACTAGTGGAAACCAACTAATTATGTATCCAAGTATTTGTATCATTCAGCTTAATTAATAGAATGGATGCAAAAATATTTATCTAAATGAAGAAATACGTATCTGAAGAAGAGGCTTAAAGGATTTCATATATGTTTTAAAGTGCAGAGAAGTAGGACGGAAAGCTCTTATCTGTTATTGACATTTGAAGCAGTTTAAATGAATTGGAGATTTTAAAGGATAAAATTAAAATAAAACAAAATAAAAACAAAATGTGGTATATATTGCCACTACCTGATTCAAAATATCCCAAAATATCAATACCCAAATGCCTGCTCAAAGACAGACTTAAATGCCTCTTGAAGGGCTAATACATAGAAGGACCAGACATACTTCTAGGACCAGGTTGTTCTCGGACCCATTACAGAGCAATGCCTTCAGATCCATGTCCTTCTACGTAAATACTTATAAGAAAGTTGTAATTTTTATAAATTACAGCTTTTGTGTCCTTCTACTATGCAGAAGGTAATACTGTTGCTTCTTGATCACCTGGACTGTTTAATGCTATCAAACTCTGATGGCAATATGAGAATCAAAGTCCAATCAAAGCTAAAATCATGGCCTTGGGGAGATCCGTGATTTGCAATTAAATGCCCATTGGATATTTGCTTAACAATGAACCATGTGTTCATTTAACAACCACTTGATTTGTTTAATGACTTCATTAGGCTTCATTGAGTTAAGTTGAGGATTATCTACATTCCTGAAAACAAGAACAAAAAGTCCCTTGGAAGCATCCTAGCTCAGCCATTCAAAATTAATGGAGGTCAATAAAGTATAGAAATTTTGTCAATAGAAAATGTCCCACCTTATTCTTTGAGTATGGAATTGTACTGAAAAACGTACCTTTTTCTTTTCCATTAAGTTATATTTAATTTTAGAGAAATAGTTTTGAGAATCATCTAGATATTGCATCAAAACGAAGAAATTAAACTTAACTGTCCTAAAATCTTGTGTTTGCATCCGAATTTTCAACCAGCAGTATAGGTAGCCTAAGGCTGA
>JANHJO010007019.1:57436-68214 GCA_032468235.1 Pseudoxyrhopus heterurus | reverse complement strand
GGATAATGAAACATCTGCAAGAAAACAAGCTCAGAGAGAACCAAGGACCCCTCAAGACTATTATTGTTATTTTGTGATTTTTAAAAAAATGATTGGAGTTATATTTGTCATAGTTAATATTCTTTTATTATCTTACTATGATGCTTTGTTTTTGTTTGGTTTAATTCTATGTGCACCATCCAGACTCACAATGGTGAGTTGTGTGACATTATGGGTGAATGAATGAATGAATGAATGAATGAATGAATTCTTTGTCAGGTTTGAATCTGCTCATCCAGATAAAAATTGAGGCAAGATGGGAGGCTTTCTCTGAGGTAAGCTCTACTTTATGGAATATATTTCTCCTTTTCCCCACTCAAGGAATTGAAAACAATTCTATTTCAATGGGCTTGGGGCTCACCTAAGTGACTGTCTTTCAAGAGTGTTGTTTCTATTCTTCTTTACATTTTTTATTGAGATGTGGATTATTTTTATTATTGTTTTTTGTCTCTGTGTTTTATTGAATTTCACCCATAAAATAAAATGCAGTACTTTATAGTAGGCTTACCTACTATTATGGAGAACATAATTTCTCTAAAGAATATTTTGTAAGACAATTTGAATAATTGGATTGATGTTTATAGAAGGACTCTCTGATTTATTACTGCCTTTCTCCATGGGCTTTTAAATGAAAGAATTAACAAGGAGGAAAATTACTTCATAGTTATAACTAGGAGTATTATTCTTTCGAATTGCTTCTCTATTATTGAAATGGACCTGCAGTCATGAACAAAGCAGACAAGGCCTTAAGGGCACCATGATTCAGATTTACCACAACACCTCATTTTGCTTTAGTGATAGGCTATAAAACATATGAATCTCCTTTTCAGCTTCACCTCCATGTATTTTCAAATGTTCACTAAATCATCTTGCTCAGTTTGAATTCAAGAAAATTCATTGTATTTAACTATCTGACACCAAACATCAACAAGTAATTATCCAATGGCCTATTCATCTCTTGAGCTTTCATTTGTCTTCTGTTATTGAGGAAACACAAGTTCATATTCTCAACTATAAACATTCCAAGCTCTTATAGAAAACAGAGACTCATAATAGGAATTTGAGAAAAAATCTATTCTATATGCCTTTTCTTCAATTGACTGCAAAGGAAAACTTGTGATCTATTTATGTGTGTTAAATTTTTTCTCCCTGTTACTCTGCAGGCCTTTTCAACAAACTATTGGAGACTGGTGGTATACAGATTTATTTGGGTTTGGTTTCCTTAACTGCCTTGGTGGCAAAGATTTATTTTAGTAAAGCTTATAATTATAAATCATCACACTTCTTTTCATTCTTTTTGGAGCTGTTAACACAAAGTTAAACTTGTCTTTCTATTTTGTTAAAAACAACTATCAGTGGATATGAATATCCTAGAGGTCCAGTGGTCATTTTTATCTGAATACATATCTTATTGAAGATTGCTACTGAATAATAAACTAAAAGAAGATAAAATTACATTTTATAACTTTTGCTATACATGAGTCAGAGCTAAGTCAGAATAATAATAATGAAATTACATATACTGAGCATATTTTTCATATTTATTTTCAAAAGTATTAAGTGTGCAGACCATTGCAGAAATAATGTTTGTAATATAATTTAGTCTTAACAGAGAAATTAAATATCCTCAGTTCAACACGCTATGGGTTATGGGAAGGAAGTGAGGAAGAGGTTGGTTAACAAAAATGATGTTTGCAGCACTAGCTACAAACTTATAATGCTGCAAAGTATATACTGTGATGTATAGTGTTTGTATGTGTTATTGTATGAGGTGTGTGTATAATACGAATTATAATTTGGAATATGTGTTTTCAAGTATTGACCTATGAATGGGTGTAAAAGGAACATAAAAAACAAAATTTTCTATGGATAACTGGTATTATTATATAATCAGAGTTATTTCTTTCTTAGGTAAATTGCTCTATAACTTATTGAATTCTTTTCCAGTTAAAGTAACTGAATATTTTCCCATTTTTGTTTTGTAGGGTGCTTTAACTGTTGTTAAAGAACAACAGTTGAATCAGCTGCACACCAAGAAAAAAATGTTAACACATCTATTTTGAGAATTTAATAATTCCTAGAAGCAGAACCAAAAATTAAAATATTACATCTCTAGGAAGAAGAGTTAATAAGATCCATGTAACAAGTCAGTCTCACTGGCCACCTCACATTAATAATACAGAGAAGAACTTTGCATGAACGTTCTTATTTTGAACTTTATGTCAGCTCTAGAATTCAGATGATTGCTTTTGTTAATTCCCATTCTTGCAATTACTCAAAAGACCCCTTAAAACATACATATAAAGAAGCTTTTGTAGTTTCAGAAGGAAAGCCCACAATATGCAATGCTCCTCCTCCAAAAGTAATTTTTATCTCACAGCTCTCTGTGGGTATGTTTTAAACTTCTAGTTCTTTGGCAGAATATACTTATGGATTTATTATACCATCTGTACTTCTTATATCATACTTAAACCTTCTTGGAGTGCTCACAAAAGAAGATGCTAAAGCCATGAATGTAGTGTGCAAGTAGCAGAATGGTAATACTTATAGTAAATCAGGTTGTGGCAGAGGGAGAATGGGATAGGATATCCTCCCCCCCTTCAGAAAAGTCAGGTCCATCAACCTTTGTTCTTCTCCAATGTTTATTCAGTAAGCATTCAGCCAGACTGGAATGATGCCTGAATAGTATTTTCTTTTTCTGCTTTCTCATCTAACCCTTTTTTCTCTTCCTGTTCTCTTCCATTATAAATTGTAGGCAGGAAAGAGGGATTGTTTTTATTGATTTGTTAGACTTTCCTGCTTAAATGAGTGTAATATTGCAAAGAAATAATCAACAAATTAACCCTTTAATAGATAATTTTTATGGAATATATAACTTTTTAAAATGTCTATTAAATACTAATACATGCATATGCACTTTGATTGGAAAGCACTTAAGTATATAAGATACAGTCTTGCCTATGAAAAGAAACAAGTGCCACTACTTGGGCTCTTTGTCATTCATCACCTCTTTATCTCTAATGACAAGGTTAACCTCAGAATAAACTTATTGGATAACATAACTGGGATGCTTCCTATTACAACAACTTTATTTGCTATTTCATCACTAAACTCAAAATTGTGTATGTCAAAATAAAATATTTCTCCTTATCTTGTGGACTTGTGAAGTCCACTCTGCAAAGTCAATTACACAAATGTTATTTATTTCACCCTGACAGCTGCCAGACATCTGTTGTTTGCTAAAGACATCTTGGCAATTAGTCTTTTGCTCAACTCCTTGACCCCATTTGTTGTATCGAAGTATATATATCATGTTCAAGCATATCCTGCTAGTGTTACCATTATTTCTATCATCATCTTATTTTGTGGTGTCTCTAAGTGTATAGATCATGATCTCCATGAAAAGATGTGTCAATAGTTTGATCCAGATAGGATCTTTCCATGTTCTCATGCTGTTGATACATTTAGATTCTGATGATCAGAATAAAATACTAAATATTTTAGTATTTCATTAGAACCTAAATCTACCAATAAACACATTTCCTTTGAGATAAATATGCACAAGACAATTTACTCTTAAACACTCCACACTATTTACTGACTTGTTGATGTGATAATGGAGCTACCTCATTTCTCAACATCAGATCTATTTGGTCTGTCACCCTGGATATTCACTGACTACACATTTGATCTCTTTCCAAACCTCAGTGTAAACATTCCCTTGCTCTTTTAATGTAATTGGTGTTAATATATAGCTGTAGATGTTCTAGGTCTTTGGGGGACATTTTGAAGATGTAGCCTGAAAGAACAGACATTGCATTGTTTTATAAATATTCAAGTTTATACAAGAAATTAGAAAATATTGAGTTATAAATTAACCATGGATATCAAAAAAGGGACAGAATCATTACAAACATTACAATTCAGTAATGTAGAAAATTGTGACAATTTTAAAGTTTCCAAAGGTACACTCTGGGGGGTTAAAATTTTCTGCTAATGAAAAGCAACATGATAAAATTAATAGTTACTTGAAAATTGTATATATTGATACATATTATAAAATTATCTTCTCTGTTCTATCTAGTCATAAACCAACATGCATGTTGAAAGAAATGACAGACACAGATGCAGACAGTTGCAAAGAGAGGTGAGAGGGGAAGAGCAAGAGAGAAGTCAGAGTGAAGTGAAGTGCTCCCGATCTCTCTCTCTCAGTTTTTATTCACTACATTACAAATTAATAATAAACAGTACAAATAACAGCAAACAGTACAAAATACATTGTGTCAGATTAAGCTGTCTCTTCCCAGTTACTGATGTACAGTACAGAACTTCAAAGTATGGTTTAATGAGCACAAAAGCCTACAGGGTGAGATAATTAAGAATATGGCCAGGCAGGTCACTCAGAGTTTACCCAAAGGCCTAGACACAGGAGGATAAGGTTTGCCTTGAATTCACTTCCATGGACCAGACCCTTCAGATAATCAATCAATCTCCAGCCAGCAATATTCCTACACATGCATATGTTTAAACTAATTTTGTAATACATTTATCTCCAGTATTTTTTCATATTTTTAAAGGAAATTGAAAAAGGTCAATAAACTATTGAATTCACTCAGTTATATGCTCTAGTCACTTCTAAATTGTGTTTTAATAGGTCACTGAAATGTGTCTCCCCACATATTTTGTGTACATAGTTCTTGTGTGCATATTTAGGCATATGCAAAGCATTAAAATGGGGAATATGGGTTAAAATGTACGTCCATGACATCCTGTCATCAGTGCTTTGAAACTCTTTTCAGGCACACTGATTTTGTTTGCTATTTTCAGAAATGTAGTGCATATTTATAGAGGGAAGGAGAGAATAACTTTATAGTCAATTGTAATTCCACTTCTCATCTTATTGCCCTTTTTGTATTCAGAGTTTTTTGTTTCAAATAATTTTAGTATCACCTTATTATTTAGCTACTTCATTGTTAATTTTAACTGCAAATTATTTCTAAACAGCACTGCACATTATACACATACTTAGAATATCCTACATCATTTTTTATATATCCTTCCCTTCTTTCTTGACATGGTTTCCTAAAATCCAGCTGGTGAGAATCACAAAAATCAGTACCGAAGTTTTCTGTTATTATAGCAATAACACTTAGACTTATATACCACTTTACAGTGCTTTACAGCCGTCTCTAAGTGGTTTACATAATCAGCATATTGCCCCCAACAATTTGGCTCCTCTTTTTACCCACCTAAGAAGGATGGAAGGCTGAGTCAACCTTGAGCCTGGTGACATTTGAACTGCCAAATTGCAGGCAACCGGCAGTCAGCAGAAGTAGCCTGCAGTACTGCACTCTAACCACTGCACCATCACGACTCATTATCCTCTCTTACACATGTAACAGTATTAAGGGTTGCAGGTGATCTGGGCATGTTAATACATTTAAGCTTTTGTGTTTCAGTAACCATAAATTGATGTTTTTATATGTTTTATGTGGCTTTGTTTTCAATGGATCCATCTTGTTTAGCTACTATATCCTGTTCTCTGATGTTTAGTAATAAGTAAGCATCCTGTTCTCTGATGTTTAGTAATAAGTTTCTTTCACATCCAATCAAGTTGGATGCAAAATAATTGTCATAACCTAAATATACAGTAGAATTGCCAGTGAAATTGCCAGTGAAATTGCCACTTGATCCCTTGCTGCATAATTAAAGAAGGATGGTGGAGATAGTGACACAACACATGGATAAAACAATATCTACTGTAGAATGGCTGTGACTATAAAACTATGAGTGAATTATACTGATTATAGGACACAATGAAGTTTTTAATTCTTCTCTGCCAGTTTACACATAGACATATGTATTGTGAAAGATACTAAGAATAGATTTTATTATGAATTTAGCTTTTCAAGATCTTCCTCAGCTTCTCTAAGAATGTTAACATCGTTATAATAGAATTACTTATGTGTGAATGATGCAGACCACATGTTGCACATAAAAACTAAAACAAAAAACCCAAGGAATCTTAAAGAAAAGTGTTCTCTTTTTTTGAATTCTTTTATAACTAGAGGCTCTGAATAAAAATCCCATTTTAATATAAAAATTTAACCTGAAATTAATGAGCTACACATGTAAGTTCTTCTCTGTTTTGCATTTATAGCAGTACAAACTTGTCATTTACAAGCTTTGTAGAGTTAGGTTACATGTCAAGGAATATTCTTACTAAAATATAGTTCAAATCTGGCATGTTGAATTCAAGAAAGTAGAACTCACCAGATGCTTACAGTACTCATTTTCTAATATTGTCGTACCATTTGACAATGCCATTTGACAAAAAGAGAATGCTTTCTTTTTGCAAAGAAGAGACTGTAACCCATATTGTCCTATTGGTAAATAATGTTGTGACATTTATTTCATTATGAGGGAGCCATGACAAGTATGTGAATATCTGCATTTTGTTCCATACCTACTAAAATGTATTTTATTTACTGAATAACATCCCTGGCTTCTCACATTTCTATTAAATGCTAGAGGAAAACACTGGGAAGTAATTCCTTCTATGGAATTGGAAAATAAGAGCAAGCAGGGAGATTCACTCCTCTACCTTATATGTGAACTTGACCAAAAACATCCATAAATGTGGATCTATTTCTTCAGGTTCAACTTAAAACTGGCATTGTTTCATATTTGATAAAATGATGCTATTTTTCAATTACTAAAAGATTTTTATTGTTTTTGGAAGAATTGTAGACAAAGGCAAATACAAGAAGTTATGATTTCTTGTTGAATATAAAGTGATCTTCTAACAAAGTTGCTGTTGGATTCCAATCAAACTGATACAAATCTAGTACTGTTTTTCTAGACTAGAAAATGTCTTAAGCTATGAAGGAGTTCAGTCTTACTGAGTCTCTCTGCAAGTGCAGTTTGTCAGCTTGATATTCTCAGAAAACTGTATCTCAAACTTTATTTCATTTCTATTTAAGACAAATTGTTCAGCTGGGAAAGACTAAGAAGATTTCAGGAACAACACTATGATTGCTCTTGCCCATATATTTTTAAGGGTAATTGTATAATGGAAAGTTACTGATCATTTTCCAGAAAGTCCATGAATAAGAGAAAGTAAAATTTTTGCATTGCATTTCTAATCAGGACTCATCATCTTACTGATAAATACATACGGATTTGATCAGACTAGAATTCTTCTAATAAAAGAATCCAGATGTAATGTCTTACATCACCCTCCTGATAGAAACAAAGTTCAGAATATCTTTGGACTATTGTGGCTGCTGCAGTTTGTTACACGACCAATCAGTAACCTTTTCTATACATTGATAAATACTTCTATTTTCCTGTGTAGCATTCTAAGCTCAGAACAGAGTCAACAGATTCTACATCTTTTTTCCAAACTTCCCATGATGTTAGTGAGTTTGCAGAATTAGTAACTTGATGCTTGTTTCTTCATTATATGTTTCTGCCAACTTGCTAACTTACAAGAATATTGTTTGAGAAATTGATTCTTGATTCCTTATGCCTGCTAAGGACTTGGATGAAATGGATCCGTCCAAATGTTTTAGGAATTTGAAAGGTAGAAAAGGAAGGGAAAGAAGAAGAGAGAAAAAGTGTAACACTTATCTCTGAGTACAGCTGACTATGTGTAGTACATATACTATGTTCTGAATGTTTTTTTTTTATTTCCACTGGATTCACTACAAATTTGATATAGGATTGCTTAGCAAACTTTTCAGGCACAAAAGTTTTCCACTGTTTTGGGAATACAGTACATGTATTTCAAAACAGCATACCAAAATTTGGGGATGTTTCTTAAGGTAGAGTAGCTGAACAAGGAAATTCACATTTCTATCTTCCTATATGATTAGTCAGTTGTATTCCTGCTTGCAACTCCCATTCCTCAGAGCAAAAATTTTTGCGTCCTGGAAAAATTAGAACTGCTTATGTATCAAAGCCTCATTTCATTCCAGTATAGTTTCTTTGAATTTTTCTTACTTGCTTCTAACTAAGAAAAATATGCCCTATTACCTCTTCTGTTCTGTGAAATTCTCTCTCAATGCATCTCATCCTCAGGCTAATTCCTTCCTTATTCTAATTTTGAAACAGTATATCCAATATGAAATATGAAATATTGTCAAGTTGACGAGGGTGGCATCGTGCCAATCTGAAGTAACAGCACACCAGAACACCAAAGATGTTACCAGCAACGATGGTCTTTATTTAGCATAGCAATCAGGAAACAGCAATAGCAATGTAGTAAGCAAGAGATAAAATACATCTGTATGTTAAGCATTTATATAGTGTTTTAGAGAGTGGGTGTAAAGGATGTCACATGGGTAGTTAGGAACCTGGAAACATTGTAAGGCAGGAAGACAGAAAGGGAAGTGATTAACTGGAAGGAAGGCAGTTATGTGTGGGCTAATTGTAACCCTTAGGAAATATGTGGGTGAGAATCTAAGTAAGCTTCCTTCAGGATATCTAAATGTGAAAATATACAACAACTGTTAATTTATTATTAACAAATATAATATCAATATTTATCCTGAAGTAGCAATACACAATCATTTCAGCATGTGTAACTATTCTAAAATGCCACCATAGAATAGTTATACATGCTGAAACTATTGTGTATTGGTACTTAAATGATTCATAGATGATTGGCCTAATTCAGCATTTATTGGACACTACAGATGGTAAGGGAATAAGGTATAATTTTACCATCCCAACTGGCAACCAACAGTTCAGCAGGGTTCTCTTGACAGCTAGTATTCCACTTCAAAATAAGTCCTATGTGGAACTGGTAATGAATGGGGAATCAAGCAGTGAAGCTAGGATTTCTATATCTGAATAAGAAAATCTGCATGGTTATTTGATTTGGTTAGTTAGGGTTAGGGTTAGGCACATTTAGACTTTTTTTTTCCTTGCAGAATCTCTGAGTTATGGCATAACTGAGATGTTTGTTCTCTCTTCTGATTGCTGAAATTCAAGATGGAGAGGAACGGTTGGTTTTCTCTTCAGGCCAATGCAGGTGGGAGAGGAAAGCAGAGGATCACTACATCATGGAAAGTCAAAACACCTCTATTTGATAGAAAGCCAGAACAGGAACTATAGAAGTGGGATAAGGATCAATAGTGAGTGAAGCACATTTTATGCTGTTCCAGTTGTATGCTAGCTTGAAGATAGATGGATAGCACTTTTGTCTCAACATATTTTAATCCTATGTATTGGAACTGAGTAATACCTAATGAATCCATAGATGGCTTCCACACTTCCTAATGCTGTGACTAAGAGACTTCTGGAGAAGATGGCAGACTGAAGACAGCTTCATAAAAAGTGGAGTCAATGTTTGCAACCCCAAGTAGGAAATCGACCAGCAGTTTGATTCCTTCTTCTCTCCCTGGATAAAGAGAGAACAAAAGATCACTAGCTTCATGATATTCAGTCAGTGAGTTTTAACTGGAGAAGCCTATAAATCCAATAAAATAAGCAAGTAGAGTTGAATCTATTCACTATATTCTTACATCTCTCTAGTCCTGTCTTTTCTATTTACCTTCAGCTTTTCTATCTCACTAGAATACTTGAAATTAACATTTCAACCCATGGTAAGGGAAAATACAGATAGTCAAATCTTCTCTAAAATAACTGTTGCCTGCTGATATTCCAAATAGTCTCAGATTATAAGAACTGCAAGATAGATTATAGCACAACCTGTGAGGAAAACAGAGTTTTACACATTTAAACTTTTTTCATTCACTGTGAACTAATACGTTTGCATGGAAATGATATGCTGTATGCATTCCTGATTTCATTTGTCAAGAATTCACTAATATCTTAAACTGATGCCAAAAGGCGCAATTGTATTTTATATTTAAATAATCAATATGCTAAATTTGAATGTAGCAAAATGCTTCCATCAATTCTCAAAAACTGCAGCTGTCTACAAGAAGACGTGTCCACTTCAAAATAAGAAACAGATCCTGCATAGACATATGTTTTAAATAATTTGTGGATAGCGTGCATTCAGAAATGGTTTATACTGCACATCTGTAACAGTGCTACATTTTAGAAGACATATTTTTTCTTATTAAAGCTTAATGTTATTTATAATTTTGCTGAGGGGAAAAATCCTTGAAATTTTTTTCTAGTTCAGTAAAAGAATAAAACCTCTTTGTGCGATTCAATCCAGATTTCATTTGATCAGTTTTCCTGGTTTTGTGATTTCTACACTTTCCAGGCAAGATAGAACAAAAGAGTCAAGAGAAAGGTGCCAATGACAGCAGCAAACAAAATTTTTGCTCCTAATTCAGCATAGCAGTTTCTATTTCAATTGCTTTGGGAAATTCACAAACTTTAATCAATTGGCAAAGAAACAGAGCTGAAAGGCTGAATCATGAAATTAGAATAACATGAAATTTCATAAATCTAATTTGCACATCATTGGATTACTCAGATCTTGCAATGTTATCAAGCATCATCATATGGGTCACATCACAGATCCAGCTCAGTCTGGGTGCATATAAGAGCAAAGCAAGAATTCTAGACCAAACTAACATTTCAGAGTTCAGTCTTCCTACTGGGCTCTTCCATTTTTTGTAAGCTATCACTAAGTTTAGAGTAAAATAGTGAAATATATACCGGTATCAATCAATCAACCAATCAGAATTTATTGGCCAAGTGTGATTGGACACACAAGGAATTTGTCTTTGGTGCATATGCTCTCAGTGTACATA
>JANHJO010007018.1:56891-67185 GCA_032468235.1 Pseudoxyrhopus heterurus | reverse complement strand
TTCATGATAGATTCTTCAAAAATGGAAGTTTTATAAATGTTTGATGCAGACAATTGATTGCAGATTTTTATTATTATTATGCATGTGTGTATCCGTAAGTATTTATGTGTATGAATTTCTTTTAAAAGTATTCGTTATTAGCAATGTTTTAATATAGTTTCATTATAATCTAATGATAAGGATCTGACATTTTTTGAAGTTGAAAACTCTTAATAGTGGCAGAATTTTATATATTTTATAGTATGATCAGATCTTTTAAATCTATTTCTGGGAAATAAAATCTATTTAGAATGTTGTATCTCCAACATTTATTTTCCAAGAACTCAGTAAATTTGTTTTGGAGGATTTGGATTGTTTCTGCTGTTGAATGAATAGAAATCACTGTTGTAACAAACTCTTCTCACCTTTGTCTCACCATTGCAAACAATTTTGCAGCAAAGAGAATAGGACATTTCGCTATGTTCTACACAATTGTGGAAGCTTATGACTAATCTGGTGCTTCCACAATGAACTATGTTTGATTTTTGAAATAGCCAACTTCCATTTCAGTATCTGAACCAGGTTCCATGTATTTTCTGAAGGATGCATAGTTATGGTCAGAATGGGATAGAAAAGACTTGTTAGCTTGATCCAGTTATTTGTAGTGAAAATTAATATTTTAAATGAGGTGTAAAGAGTTTTCTCTTAATGACCAATTGCTTGATGACCATTCAAATTTACAAAACACTAAAAAAAAATTACTTAGAACCTTGAAGCTGCAAGTGTCACAGACATATGTGTGGTCACATGATCACAGTTTGGGTGCTTTGCAACCAGCTTGCATTTACAACTGGTTGCAACATTCCATGGTCATGTGACTGTGACTTGCGATATTTTTTGCCATTTTCCAGCAAGAAATGGCAAAAAACGTTCATTGGATAGGCTGGATTTGCTTAATGACCACATAATTCACTTAACAATCACAATGACTCACATTAAGACTGTTTTAAAAATGGTTGTAAAATTGAGTCAGGTCAAATGATGACCTTAACAACTGCAATGACTTGATGATTAAAATTCCAGGCCCAATTGTGATTGTTAAGTGAGGACCACCTGTATTTCTAAAACAAGTCCACTCCTGCTTCATATAGGTTTATGCATTGGTGAAGAATCTGAGTGTATACATGTTATAGGTAATGTAGTCCAGGGGTGTCAAACTCGCAGTGTCATGTCGTCACGTGACCTATCACGACTTTTCCCCCCTTCGCTAAAACGGGTGGGCATAGCCAGCATGTGACGCATCTGGCCCATGGGCCGCGAGTTTGACATTCCTGATGTAGTCATTAATAATAACCCTAGAAATCTCTTAGCAATACTTTCACTTCATGTATTTCTTCTTTTTCTACTAGATTATGGTTTTTATGGCCAGATGATAATATAAAGAATAAAAGAAGCAAGAACAAGTGTGGTTGTCTTGGTGGCTGTCGATTTTTTGGTGGCCCTGGGTCAGGATTAGACTTCTTCAAGTTTGAAGAATTGACACCATCAAGTAGCTCTGCTTTTTCAAATGCAAGTGCCGAATCAGATATGTTTTACGGGCAATCTTTACTGCAACCTGGAGAATGGATTATTACTAAAGAACTTCCGAAAATTCCAGATGGTAAAAGATTTGCATCTGTCTGTCTATCTGTAAACATGTAAAAGTTTATTGTTAATTAAACATTAGCATATTTTGAATATACATATTCAGGTTAAAGAAATCATGCGTTTAACAGAAGCATTGCACAAAAAGTGATACTGAATACAAACTTTTGATCACACAAACACATACTGTTTAAAACATGTTAATGTAATTAGAGTAATAGGGAAATTCATGATAAAAATATTCCACTTTAAAAACCAGGCTGGTTTGCTAATGGCTGTCACACTTTTTAGTATTTCTTAAAAGAATATGCTATGTATTTATTCATTTATTAAAAAAATATTGGTATCTTTAATATTCATAAATTTAGCACAAAATATATAATTGTTTTTAGGTAAGGCAAATGGTGTAAAGACAAAAGAATGGGAATGCCGAAATGTAGGTACAGAATCTGGAAGAAAATCCCAGCAATTAAATTTACAAGTACCTCTGCGATCTCATAGTTCTTCATCATCTTCAGAGGAGAATAGTAGTTCTAGTGCTGCGCTTCCCTTGCTTGCAGGTGATAGGGAAAGTCCTTCTTCTGCCATGGAAGACCACTTAGGACAAAAGGCGCTCTTGACAAGTTCAAAAAAAGAAGATGCCCATGGAAGGTGAGCATTTACTTCTCAATAACGTCTTATTCCACTATGTAATTATCACGTTTATGTGCTTTTTTCAAATATTTGTTGTTTGCTTTATTTGAGTAAACCCTGTATTGTTAAATCATGCTGCTTGGGATTTTGTAGAATTGGAAAAACAAAGTAGGGGACCATGTTATTTACTTCTAGAGAAAGTATGGAGAGCCAATGACTTTTCCGATGTTATTTCACTGCATTTGTAATCATTGACCGTGGTGGCTAAGGCTAGTAGAAGTGGCTTCTGCCAACATTTGGAAAGTCACATATATTAATGTTTCTATCATGCATGTTTCCTTTCAAGTTTCTCAGTGTGCAACATCAGTTGTTATCCAATATCCAATAATTGGGATTAAAGTAACGATGAAAACCTTTGCTCTTTTGTTGTGTTTTAAAGAAATCTCCAATCAGTTTCTATGTCAACCATGAATAAATGTTATTGATATTGAATTCTGTGCAGTTTGCATCACTGTGTATAATTGTTTTTTCTAGTAGTGTAGCAGAAGGATCAGCAAATAGCCCAGTATCTCCTAATCTACAAGAAAAGCCTGTTGGACAATCTCCTCTTAGATCTCCTTTGAAACGGCAAGAATCAGTATGTTCTGGTCGACTTGGAAGCACCAAAAGTCTTACTGCAGCTTTCTACGGTGATAAGCAGCCTGTTCCAGTCGGTGTACAGTTCAGCAGTGATGTTTCCCGTAGTGATGAAAATGTCTTAGATTCTCCAAAGCAAAGAAGAAGTTTTGGTTCTTTTCCTTATACACCTTCTGCAGACTCAAATTCATTTCATCAGTATCGTTCTATGGACTCCAGCATGTCAATGGCTGATAGTGAAGCTTACTTTTCGGCTGCTGAGGACTTTGAACCCATCAGCAGTGATGAAGGCCCAGGAACCTATCCTGGGAGGAAAAAGAAGAGAAAACAAGCCAAACAAATTGATTATGGGAGGGGATCAATGTATCACAGTGTAGAAGGACCACTTACTACTACCTGTCAGGGAGAAACTAGTCAAGATATAAAAGCTGTACCAATAAAAATGCATCCCTCGCAAGCTTCATTTGTCTCTGCTTTGGGAGGAGAGGATGATCTTGTTGAACATATATATATCATAGAAACTGAGAAGGCTCCTGAGAATGAACAAATCACTTCCCAGCAGCCTTTAATGAACTGCTACCAAAGCTACCTCACTCAGTACCAAGTGATTAACTGGTCAGTAAAACACCCAACAAATAAAAGGACCTCCAAATCATCTTTACATAGGCCGTTAGATCTCGACACTCCAACTAGTGAAGAAAGTTCCTCATATTTTGAGCAGCTTTCTGTTCCAACTTTTAAGGTAAAAACCACAATGTATTTATTTGTTGATCTACCTATGTACATGTATGTGGAAAAACAAAATGGAAAAAAATCAACAGTTAAAAAAAACTTCAATTACTTATGGTAGTTGTCCTAATTCAGATTACCTGGGGGCATTAGCTTACTATAGTAACACAAATATTTACTTGTTTTTGAAACAACAGAATAGTAGAGTTGGAAGGGACCTTGGACGTCTTCTAGTCCAATCCTCTGCTTTAACACCCACATTAATAAGGTGGATGCTACATACTTTTAGGGAAAGGCATTTCAAAGAGTGGGGGCTAATCCCACAGAAGCCTGTCATCCTGTCTGTCTGTCTGTCTATTGTATGGCATATCATACATGAATTAGCAATAAATATAACATTTCATCTAGATTAGTGAAACACAATAAAATATAAATGTTAAAAAGATCTGTGTTCAAACACCAATGTCTAGGCCAACTAACCATGTGAAATGATCTACAGTTTGATGTGGGACCCTGCAGTCACGCTGAAGGGGGGATACTATGCCCCATTTATACTTTATACAGAGAGACCCAGCAGATGCTGTGGGAGGTGCAAATCCTGTTCAGGATTGTCCATTGCTGGTGTGGTAGCTCAAAGCCTGGCACCTTTTTTGTCGGGTCATTTATATATCTTCTTATATCTGGGCATTCAATGACCCATTTGGCTTTCCATTGGAAATCAATGTTAAAATTGTTGGGCAGATGTTATGCAAGTGCCAGTGGGGGCTTCCTTAATTTGAGTCTTCTGGCTGATAAATGAGGAAGGTTGGCATGTAGCGGTAGGAGTGAGTTGTTCATAATTTTTCTGTAGTCATGGTTTCCATCTTACATGCACTGCTTGTGGGAAAGGAATTCTTAACATGCCTTCTCTAGATGAGTAGATCAGATAGCAGAGTCAATTCTGGCAAGGCTTGGCCTGATCTTTCTTTCTTCTGTATCATGATGAGCACTTTGAATTGGGCCTGGAAGCTTAGTCTCAACTGATACAGTTACTTTAACATTGATATTATTTCTTATGCCACTGTTAATAATTTTATATTAGTTGCTGCTTATCAGATTTCCAAATGCATTTCCATGTTACTACAGTTCAGTTGGATAGTATCAAAGCATATCAGAGTATTATGATCCAGGTAGAGTTGCATTTGGCATACTAGCGAGAGCTGGGCAAAAGCCCTCCCCTCCTCCCCAGCCTACTTACTGAATAGGAACAAAAAGTCCACAAGAACCCTCAAATCACCCCTTTGTGTGGAATATAATCCTTCAGAGTAAGTACTTGGCACTTTGTCACTCTGTTCTTCAAATGTTTATTGATAAGTATTAATGCTGTCTTGGTAGGATTTAATCTCAAGGTTCTTTTACCCCATGTAAATCCTTATTGTTTCCAGATTAGCATAAGATTTCCATATTGAGCCTCGGTGGCACAGTGATTAGAGTGAAGTACTGCAGGCTACTTCTGTGGACTGCTGGCAGCCTGCAATTTGGCAGTTCAAATCCCACCAGGTTCAAGGTTGACTCAGCCTTCCATCCTTCTGAGGTGGGTAAAATGAGGACCCAAATTGTTGGAGGCAATATGTTGACTCTGTAAAACCGCTTAGAGAGGGCTCTATAAATACTATAAGCAGTGGTATATAAGTCTAAGTGCTATTGCTATTATCTGCAGCAGTCAGACTGGGGTATCAGTTTATAATTGAATGTCATCAGCATGCCTCACCCCAAACTGATAACTTCTCTAGCATTATCATATAAATATTGAACCTCTTCAGAGAGAATCTTGATCACTGAAGGACTTCACATTGGCATTTTCATGGATTTAAGTGGTTTTATGTTACAATCACTGACTGGAACCATCCATGGATATAGGAGTGGAACCATTCCAAAACAGTATCTTCATTTTTTTCAGTCAATCGTAAAGAATATTATGATCAATTATACAATGCAGTAAAAGGTTCAGGATCAAAAAAGTGCATTCTTTCCCATCTATATCTTGAGAAAGGTTATGAAGCAGAGTGATTAGTGCCATTTCTATTTCATATTTAGGTCTGAATGAAATTTAAAGGAGTCTAGATAATTTGTTTCTTCTAGAATTTCCCATCACAAATAAATTGTAAAGAATACATTCAAAATAATTTATAATTTCACTGAATCCTTAATGGTGAATTTTTGAAATAAATGTTAAAAAATATAGAAAATAATTTCTGTTTCCAAATGAGTGAACTTACTCATTTGGAATTTAGCATTGTAAAATCTGTTTGAATTAGGAATTCATTTTGAAATCTTTTAAATTTGAACTTGCTATAGGCAACTCAACTGAATTGTTTATATATATTCATTTGGTAATTTAAAGTATATTATGGCATATCAATGCTAAAATTGCCTTGCTTGATCATGTAAAATTTTAAAGATAGAAAGGAATATAAAATATTCCAGGACAAAAGATTTATAAAAGCTGTCAAAGAGTAATAGCATATTATTATTTTTCCAGATTGTTAAACAAGGTCTTAAAGCTAATGCTCTACTGGATCGAGGCATGCAGCTTACAGGATCAACTTCTAAGTGAGTAACAAGTTATGATGCATTTGTAATATGTTGAAAGTTAAATTCTCCTTTTTACATATTACAAAGGTGGTGGTGTCTATAAAGTTTTGTTCCATACACATTATATACACATAACAGTGTATATAATGAAATGCTGCTCATTTATTTGCACTGAGTTTTCACACTATAGAAATAGCTTCTAAGTTGCTGATTCTTACAAGTTTATTTTGTTTTCTGGCTATTCTGAACATTTTTCAGATTCAGTAATATTTATTAGACTACCTTTTTTGAAAGTTTGAAAAGTAAGCTTTTCAGGTTTTTAAAGGAAAGTTAAATGAATTCATAAAACATCTAAGAAATTATGAGGCTTATGATGTAGGACTTAATTGATATGATGAAATGTATGGTATGCTATAGCTTGCTAAGGATAGCACAAACATGATGAAAAGTATTTATGAGAAGTCTTACATTTCCTGTGCCTGTCAAATAGTTTCTGTATTATGCTTAAGAAAAACTGCTTGCTTTAAAATGTCTTTGGAATGCAAAAAACTGATGTATTGCTGTTTAAATGTAATCCATATATCATTTGGAAATATTGCTATTTATTGTTGATTAAGAGATATTCATTATATACAGTTTGTTTACAATGATGAACCAACATATATTTTCAAAAAGAGTGAAAAAATGACATTTATTTCATGCCAGAAATTTTTATCATTTAAGATATTCTAGTACTTGAAGCTTGGTTTTCATAATAATTGTAGAAATATAATGTCTACCATCTTCTAATACCAAAACTGCTTATTGTAAATATAATATTAGATAATGCATTTATGTCTCTGCTTCTATGAACTGGTAGGATACATTTTATATTTTTGTTAAAAAAAATAAATTACAGATTTTAAAAAAACATTTAAAATTAGTTCAAACCAGTAACATGAGAAAGCATCGATTCAGTGCTTGGTTCTATTGTCTTCTGGATACTTATTCGTGTTATTACTTTGTTTTTGTGTGAACGCTTATTACTTTTCAAATTAGGATACCTGTCTTCATTTACTGCACTTATCATAAATAGATCATATTATCCTGAAAAGATGGTTAGGTAAATAATCTTCTCCAATAAATTCTATTGTGGCAAGTAATCAGCAAAGAGATACAATTAAAAATTTAATATTTTGTTTCCCACTTATTTATTTAGCACTCCATATACTCCTTTGGAAAAGAAAATCCTTGATAACACAGATGATGAAACAGTAACAGAGGAATGGACTCTTGATCATCCAGTTTGTCAGACCAGAACAACAGCTATTGTTGAAGTAAAAGGAACTGTGGATATAGTTCTTAGTCCTCTTGTAGCAGAAGTTTTAGACAGGTATTTCTTAGTTTCAAGAGCTATATGCACATAATATGGTTGTCACATTTCTTCTTGGCCTGGGAAAGTACAAATATGTGTTGTCTGAAGCAGAGTCTTTTCAATATTTTTTTTTCCTGCAGCCTCATGTGTTATGTCTTCTTAACTCTCTTCTCCTTGCAATACCGGAAATGTATGGCCATATAAGACAGTATGATAGTAAAGAGACATAGGTCCATGTAAGCCATGAAAACTTACTAGGTGACTTTGATATCACCCAGCCTCTTTTAGCCCAACCTACTTCACCAATTTGCCATTACATGGATAAAATGAAATGTGATGACATTTAATCTTTCTTGATCTCCTGTCTTAAAAAATGTTGGTACTTATAGGCCAAACAAAACCATTATTAAGGCTATACTTGAACTTCCATCAAAGAGCTTATTCTAGGTAGATACTAGGGGGAAAAACAAGCCACTATGTGAAAAAACATTTCTTCATTCCCCCCCCCCCCCCCATTTTTATCCTGCCTTTTCTCCAAAAAACTCCTGTCATTTTCTTCCTGGAAAGCACCAGCAATGTCAGCTATGTTGAGGCAAGAGAAAGCGACTAGATTAAATATACTTGAGCTCCTTAATCAAGTATAGACAGACAAAAAGCTATTTTCTGGCCAGGTGGCCATTCAGAATCTAAAAACCAACTCTGTTTAGAAAATATCAGTTGTATAGTAGCAAAGTTGTGGAAAAGGTCCTGTCCAATCATTTTTGACTGTGAGATGGTGCTCATCTCCGTTTCTTAGCCAAGGGGCCAGCATTGTCCAAAGACATTTCCATGGTCATGTAGCCAGAATGACTATGCACCAAGGTGCATGAAACACTGTTAGCTTCCCACTGAAGTTGTACCTATTTATGTACTTGCATTTGCATGCTTTTGAACTGCTATGTGGAAAGAGCTAGGGCAGTTAATGGGAGCTCACTCTGTCAAGTGGCACTTGTTTCTCAAACCCAGGCTGTCAGCTTTCTAGCTGACAAGCTCAGCATCTTTCACCACTGAGCCATCGCGCCCTTTCCTTATTGTGGTATACATTAATAAATCCCAAACTGATTTTATGTGGTCCTAACGCATATAATCTTTTTTTTTAATTCCCCATGATTGGTAAGAAGAACAAAAGAATACAGAGTTTAATTTGATAAAACAAAGGAATTGACATTTTGGGTTATACCAGTTGATTGATATAATTCTGTTTTCACAAATTAAATTTTTAATGTTTTTTTAATGTTTTTCATGCAAGCTACCAAAGCCATTGGGAGATTAGGTAGTGGACAACTTTATTAATAAATAAAACTATTGGGCTTCCCTTACATTGACAGATCCTGAAATTTCTGCTACCTGCTTATTTATTCATTAAATTTATTTGCTGCCCATCTAGCTATCAAGTGAATCTGGATGACTTACAGATTATTAATAACAATATAGACTATTAGAAGGTTAAAAGTATTAAAACATTGGACATTTAAATTTAAAACAGCATTTTTAGCGTATGAGGAAAACTTAATAGCAATAGCACTTAGGCTTATATCCGCATCATAGTGCTTTCATAACCTTCTCTAAGAAGTTTAAAGAGTCAGCATATTGCCCCCAACAATCTGGGTCCTCATTTTATCAACCTCGGAATGATGGAAGGCTGAGTCAACCTTGAGCCGATCAGGATCGAATTGCCAAACTGCTGGCAGCCGGCAGTCAGCAGAAGTAGCCTGCAGTACTGCATTCTAACCACAGCGCCATCATGGCTCTTAATACATGTGCAAATGTAATCATTTTTAAAAATAAATTTTACGGATGCATTTATTATAAATAACTTTAAAGTTTTAGACATAAGTTAATTTGGTTATATTTTTCTCAAGCCTTTTATAAAGAGACAAGTAGATAAAATCTTGCTTGAAGCCTGCTTTCAACATATATTTTGGACTAACTTTTCCTATAGGTATATAGAAGCAATGGTGCACTGTGCCAGCACACGTCATGCAGCAGCCATTGTGGATGATTTGCATTGTAAGGTTCTCAGAGAAGCTGTCCAGAATAGAAAAACATCATTTTCAGAAAATGTACGTATAATTATCTAATTAAATTTCTTATTATGGCAAAGGTTTATTATTTCCATACAGCTTTTTGCCTCCCCAAAATGTGCTTTGGGTTTTGTTTTTCTTATTTGGCTTACTAAACAACAACATAATAATCATATTGTATATTTAGTCCTCAAACATGAGAAGGAAAGAAAAGCCTTGCTTCAGGAGATGGGATGGAAGAGGAATACATTATATTTACTCCATTTATTTTTTAGAAATAAGTACCATATATACTCGAGTATAAGCCTACCTGAGTATAAGCCGAGGTCCTAATTTTACCCAGGAAAACCGGGTAAAATTATTGACCCAAGTATAAGCCGATCAGCTGATTTTTGGGCCTAAATTGATGCCTGCGTAGCGCGCCTGTGCAGGCATCAATTTAGGCCCCAAAATGGGCCGATTTAGGCCCCAAAATGGACTGATTTTTGGGCCCAAATCGGCCCGTTTTCAGGCCTACATTGATGGGGACGCAATGTAAAAATCGGCCAGTTTTCAGGCCTACATTGATGGGGACACAATGCCCAAAAATCGGTCCGTTTTTGGGCCTAAATTGTTGGGAACGCAGCGCGTGCTGCGCAGGCATCAATTTAGGCCCAAAAATCAGCTGATTTAGGCCCGAAAA
>JANHJO010007018.1:16197-31042 GCA_032468235.1 Pseudoxyrhopus heterurus | reverse complement strand
AATTGTAATATACCCTTTCCCCTCCCAAAAGATTAAACAACACAATATTAAAGCAGAGTGTATCCAACTTTGGCAACTTTAAGACTTGTGGATTTTAATTCCCAGAATTTCCCAGCCAGCATGGCTGATTGGGGAATTCTGGGAATTAAAGTTCACAAGTCTTAAAGTTGCCATGGTTGGACACCTGTGCATTTAAGGCTGAGTCCAAGTCATCTGTGAGAGGTAGAAAAGACTGCTTTTTCTTCAAGTTTTGAAACTGATTTTCACATAATATTAAACAAGTCTTCAATTCTTTAATGAAAGAAATACAGGTTCTCTCATATATGTGCTATGTTTGTGAGGGAAACTCAAAGTCCATGTAAGTGTATAACAGTCTGCCCTACTCTCTTCCTTTTTACTATTATATGTTTCTCTGTAAGATATGATGAAACTAAAGCACTTTGTGTTTCCTTCATCTGATGGGACTTATAAAGTATACGTCAAAGCATTCCTGCTCTTTGGAATAACATTTCTTTAAAGATTTGAGCCACTCTGATCCTAGAAATTTGGATTTGATCTTAAAGGCATAACTCTTCCCCTAAATTCTGGGATAGACTGTGTGATGCCCATTGGGTTTGGCATGGCTATGGCATGTCACTCTCCTGTTATGTACAATTTCATGTTATTTTTCTTTTTCGAGCTTATAGTATGGTTTGTAACTGTCCATTGTCTAAATAAAGTGATTTACAAGTCTAAATTATTCTTAATTTAGATTTATACATTCAATTATAAATTATAAATGTAAATAATAGCAGGTTTGATTTTTGCTGTGTTGTATTCTAACATATGTTTTGAATATATAAAGGTATATGAAGAAGCTGGCTCTGACTTCCATCAAGTTGCTTACTTTAAAACTAGAATTGGATTAAGAAATGCCCTTAGAGAAGAAATCAGTGGTTCATCAGATCGAGAAGCTGTACTTATTACTCTGAACAGACCAATAGTTTTTGCTCAGCCAGTGGCCTTTGACAGAGGTACTAATGGGACCGAATCTCTTTTTATTTTATAAAGATAAAATAAAGGTGGTATCCATGACATTCCCAATTTATAAATATAGACCTGAACCTGTCTATGGTAAATGACTTTGCACATTCTCAAATTTTGTCATGAATCCTATGTCTGTTATTTTGGCCAGAAACAAAAACACACCTCTGGTTCCTCCTCTGCCCATCCCCATTTCCCAGCAATTCTGATAAGCACCCTTTCTTATGATTGAAATAAAGGGATTAGCAAAACTATGAGCAGATGCATTTTGATCAGCTTACAGGGAATCATCAAGATTTCACCCACTCTTTTTAGTCCTCTGGATCAAAAGAACACTGGAAAACTAAATTTTTGCCACCAAAACATAATATATAAACAGGCTTCATTTGAAAGTTAAGCAGTTTTTGAAAGTCCTGTGGTATAAATTCTAATAAATATGTAATCAAATTTTTGAAGTTTGTTTCATTATTTCCTGCAAGGACTGCAAGGAGGAAAGTCTGCTCACTGTATATAGTTATCCTGTTCATTGTATTTTGAATGATTTCTTAATCATTTTCCAAGACTCTAGGAATGAACTCCCCAATTTCCATAGGCACAAAAGTCTTGTTAACCATAGTGTTGTCACATCTGTTTGCATGCTATAAAGTACCTCCCATCAGCAATGAGCGTATATACAATGATATATATATTCATATTCTATTTTTCTATTTTTTCCTGCAACTTCTATTATTTTTTTATTTTTTAGGTTTGTATTAGTTTTTACTGTTATAAATTGTAATTTTTAATAAAATTTCTATAAAGAATAATTACAAAAACACAAAATTAACATTCTATAGTATTTCCTTCTAAAAATAGTGAAAATATATTTGTTTGTTTATAAAGCTGTGCTCTTTTGGCTGAATTACAAAGCTGCTTATGATAACTGGAATGAACAGAGAATGGCCTTGAATAAAGATGTTCATAGGGCTACAAAGGAAATTGTCGATATGCTACCAGGAATACAGCAGACATCTGCTCAAGCGTTTGGAACACTTTTCCTCCAACTAACAGTTAATGACTTGGGAATTTGTCTGCCAATTACAAACACACCACAGGTAATACTAAAGATAATAAGAATAAGAACACCTATTTGAGTTGTTACTTCTTTTCAGATTAACAGTTCTTAAAATTATTGATATTTTATGGTTGCAGCAACAAAGTACTTTGGAAATACTGCTGATTTTTAAGAACAAAAGCAAATAAATTGTCTTGTATCTAACAGAGTGAAATAGTACTATAATATCAATGTCCTGTTAGAGATCTTTTTAATTTCTTTGCTACTTAGCAGAATGAAACTGTTATTTGAAAGCTAATGAAACTATTGTTTAAAATAAATGCTTAGTTTAAAGGTTAAACAGTTTTTAAAAAGCATATTTAGATTCTGTGATAAAATCTTCAGTTTTGAAAATAATTCTTATTAATCTTTTGAACTTTGCATATAACTTGAATCTTTCCTATGTGACATACATTACATACATACACATGTATGTGTAGAAGAATGAATTTTACATAGATAATATTCCTTTGTATATTTATGTTACAGTTTCCAATTTTCCAAATTTTTTGTTTCTTCTTAAATTGCACTGCTTATGACAAGTTTGATATGTTTCCTTCTGTTTAATATAATGTAACTAAATCTTAATAGTGAAATATTTACATATATATTAGAATACATTTTAGAATTAAAACTGTATTAGATAGATTTCTGCTATTGCTTAGCTATTATTTAAATCCCAATATTTTAAAAATGCTTCTTAGAGTATGTTTATTTTTGACTTGCTCATTGATAAAGTAGTAATACTTTTGTTCTAGGGACAAGTTTTAATAAACTATTTCAAAAATAAATGGTTTGTTAATTGAAAACCATTTATTTTAGAGTAACTCTGAATATGGTGTATATAATGAAAAAAGAGACTATAAGGATTGGGAGGAGAACTCTTAACTGTGAAAAAAAAATTTTTGATGTTGAAATAAACAAATTGTACTGCTATAGTTACCTTCTCTTACTGCAGACAACCCACACAACTGACCTGGACACTGGATCTGCATTAGTCTTGACTATTGAAAGCACTTTGATTACTGCCTGCTCTTCAGAATCCCTGGTCAGCAAAGGTCATTTTAAAAACTTCTGTATCCGCTTTGCTGATGGCTTTGAAACCAGCTGGGATGATTGGAAGCCAGAAATTCGAGGAGATCTCGTGATGAATGCTTGTAAGCATTTTTCTTAGTACCCTGACTTTTTAGAATTTAAAAATATATTCTAGGCTATAGTTTAAGTTTAGAGAAGTAATAGAGTTCCCCATGAACTTCTTAATATATTGCATCACAGAAAAATAGCTCTTTGTAAACAACTACAAAACTAGGAATTTCAGTAAGAATTTGCCAAGCATTAAATTTGTCCAAATCAATGGCTCATAAGTTTGAGAAGGAGAATACATTTAACTCAATTTTTGTTGAAATGCTTATACACATATAATTTAAAACAAATCTTTGGTAAATTGGTATATCCATTATGTTATATTCTATATTCTTAATTCTTTAGGTGTAGTACCAGATGGCACCTATGAAGTGTGTTCAAGGACAACTGGGCAAGCAGCTGCAGGCAAGATTTACTCTAAAAAAGCTCCTGTATTGGCAGAATTTTACAAACGTTGCCTTAATATTCTTTTCCAAATCAACTTAGATAACTACGAAGAAGTATTTTTTTTTCTAGCACCATCCTATCTCACTGTTTAAATTAAGAGAGTTACATTCAGCAAAACTGATTGTTATTGCCAGATTTCACACCAGGGTTTGGTAGTAAATTTTAGCTCTCCAGGCATTTAATCATTTTGACAGTAGGAAACTCAGATCTGAAGCTTTATTGCAGACAGGAGTGAAGCTTGAACGATTTGTTTGCCCAATATGATGGGAAGAAATCAGAGCCATATACACCCATACTCCAGAATTTAAGATTTAATTTTTACTCATGACTTTCCAAGTTGACAGATATTCAGCTGGTCTCTGGGTAGCCTGGAGACAACAAGTACATAATGCTTCCCTGAAGACTGGGATCCCCAGTTTCTGCTTTGTCAGTCTCAACTCTTACTTTTTTTTATTTTTAATAGTAAGTAGTACATACTTTTTAACAAATGAATCAGGACACTAGAATATCTCTGCACATTTTAGCATAATTTCTGTTCAACATATGAGAATGGTGTATTATAGAGATATGATGTCAATTTGCTTTAATTCTTTATTTGAAGGATTTTGTAGGTCCATCCTTCTCTTCGTGGTATTTTTTTTCCTGTGTATCAACAAGGAAAGAGTTACATATTTCAAACTATTCGGTGTGATTTGGTTTAAAAATTGTTCATATATTCCTTAGCATGTCTAGTGCATAAAATAAAGATTGTGTTAAAAGAATTTATGCAACACCCTATCTTAGCTTTGCATGCTCCAATCTTTAATTTTTGAAAAGCATAATCCTAATACATTTCCCCGATTTCTGTTGAAACAGAGAGTAACAGTGCTGGAACATGGACTCTTAATATATTGTGGAAGATGTGTGGCATTGATGTACACATGGATCCTAACATTGGAAAAAGATTAAATGCATTAGGAAATACTCTCACAACTTTGACAGGGGAAGAAGATTTAGATGACATTGCTGATTTGAACTCAGTTAACATAGTTGATCTATCTGATGAGGATGAAATTGATACAATGTCTCCCACTGTTAGCATGGTCAGTGAACTAATCCTTCATTCATTCATTTATTACATTAACAATAAAAATATTACGTAATTCAACAATGGTGCATAATTATGCAAACTTTAGGTTGTCGTACCCTTTTCTTCTATATATGTGTTATCACAGAATAGTGTCAATCACTAAAGTGCTTGTTATATTTAGCAGTGCTGAAGATATATTTGTTAACTAAAAAACAAAGGACTTGGTTTCTTGCTGATAACTTACATTATCAAAATAGATTTTTTAAGTTTTTGTGTAATAACCTTGTATATACCATTCACAAAACATGGAAATTATTACTAGCTTCAAAATATGAACTGATATTTAAGGAAAACAAATCTAAAGTATCCTGGATTTCCAGAACCAGTTTTGCAGTAATTATTTGAAAGATACACTTTGTGAACTCAAAGTTAGTTGAAATTAGCTCAGTTTGCTTATCCAGGATAGTATAAATTCAAATTGATTGACCATTTTGAATTATGACAAATAGTAACTATGATCACAACAGACGGAAAGCAAGTCACACTGGCAACCTCTAGTTAGGGAATAGATAGTAGCTTATTTAGGCAATACCTGAATAAAGTCTAATGAAGATGTTTGAAAGAATAGTACAGGCAGAGAAGGGGCAGACAGTAAGAAAAATGGAAGTTTCATTTCCTGAAGTATTAATCTTGCTATTTATTATCATCTAGAGATCAGATGGTGGTTCTTTATGTGGAGACATATGCAAGCTCACTTTGGGGCAGCGGATTGTAAATCACCTCTTGGGTTTGAGCCCCAAAAGTCAACGTTACTCTGTTCCTGTAGAATATCTGGTGGGATCAGCATCAAGTTATACAACTTATTCTAACTATTCACACTTACAAGTGGGCAGGTCTTGCTCATGGGGACATGTATGTAGCATGTGTAGTATCTCTTTAAACAAATTATGAATATATGGGTATTGGCAAATCAAAAATCATCTGACTTCTTCTTAAACTGATTCTGCATGCTATTTTGATTGGTGGTGCTAAACCTCTGTCTTCATCTTAGTCATTAAAACTGCTAGTGGGCAATGAAGTAAATGCTTTCCTTATTTTTTAAACAGGAGAATGCTGACTATCGGAAGCAGGGGTCATCTAATCAGCCTGGAGAGCAAAGAGGAAGAAAGTATGTGAAGCGCTTAGTTGATATTAGGGAGTTGAATGAACAGGCTAAAGTAATTGATGACTTAAAGTAAGTATGTTGTTTCCAAACCATTTTTTACAATCAGAATAAATTATTGCTTATTTTTATTTTACAAAAATTTAATTAAGAGGCTCTCAATCTGTGATTTGACCCCCCCAAGCAATTTTAAATTGAAGAGTTACACTCTTTTTGTAAAGCTAATCCGAGTTCAATAGGCAAAGTAGGAATGATGTGAAAACGGACTCCCATTTTGCCTGCATGAACTCTGGGCAAGTCTTAACAATATGCCAACTTGACCTGTGTAAGAAGTGGGAGTATTGTCAAAACCTACTCCTGCTTTGCCCACATAGTCCCACAGTGCAGCAACCCTAGAAAAGTATGAATACATTGTCAACATTTGCTAGAATCTTTGTTCCACATTTGCCTGTGCAAGCCCCAATCATTTTTGTGAGTAACTAATTCCATGGGATGTACAAGGGTCATACAGTTGAATGACAGTTTTCCACTAGTGGTTAGTGAGTTTCAATGTGTTGTTTAGTAATATAATTGTTATTGGAGTGCCTATGGTACTGTACATTAATGATATTTTTGTTAATTATTTCATATTTCTAGCTTGTCAAAAAGCAAAGTTTTGATTGGGGAAAGAGAAATGTCAATCTCTAGGTATCACTGATAAAATAAGCTTAAGTTAAGACAATAAGATAAAGATGCTGTGTATTTTAGAAAGTAATGCATTTGGCTGTTGCCCAACATCAATTCTAGTGAAATAGTTAGATATATTATTGTTGGGTTTTTTTTTCAGAGATTGTGGTATCATTCAATTTAAAAACCTGTGCTTTAATTAGTGGTGCCTGACAGAATTCTTTTTTCAATTTATACCTACAAATTACAGATCACTGATAAAGGAGAATATTTGTAACTCAGGATTGAAATGAAGGGTCCTTGGTGCTCTCAGAGCTTGCTTGTTTTCTTGCAGACATTTTATTACCCTAAGTAGATAACATCATAGTGCTAGTAAGGAGTGCAAGAAAACAAACAAGTTCAGAGGACCCCTAATTACAGGTCATTATAAATCCCTTAATCTACTTTGGCAAATATATTTTGCCAATATACTGTATTTCATGGCTATAAGTCACCCAAAGTGCTTTGCATAATTGTTTTTCTTAATGGCCACCTTTCAAGATGAAGAGAAAACCTCTGCAAATAAGCCATCATTCTTAACAAATACTATTGCTACCTTGAATGATTGATTGCGGGATTTTATTTATCAATCTTGTCTTTAGGAAACTTGGTGCAAGTGAAGGAACAATAAATCAAGAAATTCAACGATACCAACAGTTGGAGTCAGTAGCTGTCAATGACATTCGCCGAGATGTCCGTAAAAAGCTACGCAGATCAAGTATGAGGGTGAGCAGTTTTTAAACTCCTTTTCAGTCAAATCAGTTCTGTTTTCATATTATTAAAAATAGATAGAGCATAGTCACCTATGCCAAAAACAAGATTTATAGACACTTTTTTTTTTTGAGATATTGTGGGACATCATTCAGTACTGGGATTTTTTTAAAAAACAAAGTTAAATTTAAATCCACTTCCATCTAACTTGAAGTAATCTCCTCCTCCATCAATTCTACATCAATCCTTCCTAACATTCTCTAAAAGCTTTTCAAAGATAGCAAAATATTTCAAGGCAAGAAGAAAAAAGTTAATTCTATCTATTGCTGTCTGCTTGCACAATATTTTGTTTCCAGCTCCCAAGTCTCTAACCTGTTAACAGTATATATTATTTTCATAATTGCTTGAGGCTTTATGTTAGGTCTATAGAAATCTTAAGTCTGCTTGTTTCTGGATTGCAACTATTTAGTCTTGTGTGATCCTTAGTATTTTGTTTGCCAAATTTCTGAACTGTGCAAGAGTACTGTCAGATTAAAATGTGAGCATAATATGCTTTGTATATCTCAGGCAGCATCTCTGAAAGATAAATGGGGCTTAGGATATAAACCCAGCTATAGTCGATCTAAAGGTATTTCAGCTTCAGGAAGACCACCTCTGAAGAGAATGGATAGAACAAGGTAAGATGGGATATGGATCTTTTTTAGATCAGTAATATTTTGATTTTTGATTATATGCAATGACAAAACTTATAAAATAGTTGTTATGAAGAACTGATGCCAGTTGTAGGTCATGTACTGCAAAAAGTAAGCTACATGCCCAGGATGTTTTATATCATCATATCGAGCCCTTGTGACCCCAAAGGCTTTCTTAGAAATAATGATAAAACTTGGTTTTGCATCATGTTAATTATTTCTGTTTAATGTTATTTTTAATTTGTTAAAAAGTGAGGGCCTTCTGTTAAGGCCCATTAGAGGTACTTTCCTTGAGTATCACTTTACCAGATCTAGAGATAACAGTGATTTGAAATTATGCTAATATATAAAAAGAGCCAAACTCTTTAAACTACATACTTCCTTTTTAATATTTGAATAGTTCCTTAAAGTGTGTTCAGGTTTACATGTATTTAATTTTTCCCATTAGTATGACAATAGCTATAATAGAGAAATGTGGCATTTTGTGGGTATGGGGGGGAATCTTATTTTGTCTTCTTCCTTCAGTAGTAGTAATAAAATAGAGTATTTACAAATATCATAATTCCTTGTTACTGTAATTTTATTGTACAAGGCTTGGGGAAAGTGAAGAAGTTCCAGAAATTTGTGTTGAAGGGCCATCTGCTGGGTCCAGAGTAATTTTCAACCTGCAAGATATGGTAAGACAATCCCTAAGAAGTTCACTGAATGCTTTGGGTAAACATGTATGCTATGGTTATTTATTTTTATTTGTGCCAGTGTCGTATATTTACACACACACACACTTTGTAGAAGTGCAAGATGCCTCTTGGTTACTGGTGTCAAATTCGATTTCACTGAGGGCCGCATCAGGATTGTGGTTACCCTGGGAGGGCATGGCTCGGGTGGTTGCGGCTGTCTAGACGGGTATTGCCAGCTGGATGTTGTCGCTCACGTTGGGGGGTGCCTGTGGTGGCCTGGGCGAGGCTGAGGGGAGCCATTGTCTCTGGCAGAGGGGGTGGGACCAAGACAGGTGCCGGGGGCCTGATATACCAGAGGAGCTTCGTCAACTTCGCAGCCTGGCCCTGCTTCCCCGAGTGGACACCCGGCTGCGCTTGTCTCCTTGAGGCTGCTGCTGCTGTGCTCAATCTCCTTACCCAGACTGGGAAGGGGACTCAGGGGCAGTGGGGCTGCTGCTGGAAGAGGCTGTTGCTGTTGGGCTCCCGCTGTAAGGCAAGGCAGGTGGAGGGGCAGGAGTAGTCTGGCTGTGGGCCTCGAGGTGCGCGAGTGCATGGCATGTGGGATAGCGGGGCTTGGCTTGGGCAGAGCGGGGAGGGGAGTCCTGGCTGCCTCTTGGGGATGGAGGCTCCCCACCCTTCCTGTTCGCTGGGGCTTTCAGAGGTGGGGGTGGGCGGCATGCTCACTGGAGGATGAGGTTGGACAGTGGGGGCGGAGTGCTCGGGGAGCGCAAAGTGCCCTGGTCCCACTGTGGCTTTGCATGCTGCTGCTGCAGCTGATATGGGTAGGCAGCCGGCTGGTGCATACAGCAGGCCGGATTGCATACCTCCCCCCGTGCCTTTGCCTCTGCCTCTGCCTGCTGCTTGGATCGGCTGGCGGTCGCGGCCCTTAACCTACCTGCACTGCATGGGCTACAGAGTCCCAGCTGCCTTTTCGGCATGGGGTCTCCTTGCACTTCCTGTTTGCTGGGACCATCGTGGTTTGGGCGGCAGGTGGGAGGCTTGTCCCACATGTGTAGCAGAGCTGGAGGATGAGGTTGGATGGCGGCAGCACCAACAGCAGGCAGAGACGCAGGGGCAGGCATGCAATTTGGCCTGCCAGGGCGGCCATGTGGCCACCTGGTTTGTCCCAGCCATGGCGCCTTGCACAAGCAAAGACAGATGGTAGGACGGATGGGTGGGCAGGTGGGCGGACAGAGGGCCACCCATCGTGTCTGGCAAGCTGGCTCACTGCCTCCTTCTGCCTGCTGCTTGGAGGGCCAACTTGGCGGTCACAGCACTTAGATCCACCTGCGCTGCAGAACCTCCTGTGCTTGCACCGGGGAGGGTGCCTGGGTGGACGGGCAGAGGAGGCTGGTTCCTCGCCATCTCAGGGGCAGCCCCATGGGTCAAATCTGGGCCCATCGCAAGTCTGCTCTAGGTCATCTACTCTTAAATTGAATTCACAATCTGCTAAAGCATTTTTGGTAAATATATATCTATTTATTTGAAAATCTATAGTGAAGGTCGACATACTAAATGGAGCAGCCTACTCCACTAATGACCATTTTTACTGTCAGATAATTCATTTCAATATCTAATTGAATCTCCTTTTCTGTAGTTTAAGCTCATTAATTGTAGTCCATCCCTCACGTTAATGGAGAGCAAACCTACTTCTGTATGACAACCCTTTATCTATATGAAGACTACTGTCCTGTCCTGTGTTAGCCTTCTGATTTGCAGACTAAACATACCCTCATGGGACTTGGTTTTCCATCCCTTCACTATGTTGTAGCCCTTGCAGTGATTTCACTCTAGTTTATTAATCTTTTTTAGATGTCAGTGTGATCTACCAGAATCTTTGGATCCCTGTCACATTTACTACTTCTGAGTCAGACTCACTCATCCTGCACTTGTGCCTTTCTATTCACTTTTTAAATGTTAGCTGCTGAAAATTTGGTATTCTTGGATTAAAAGGAAAGATATTGATAGGAATATGCAGTTCCTTAATCTAGGTTTTTAATAAACAATATTGAAACAGCAGAGCCCAGGATTATGTACTGTGTTGTTTTAATAATTTCTCTTTTTCATTTTTAATTAAGTTGAATGGAACAGGTTTGGGGATTGCACAACAATCCAGCTTTCCAGGGGAAGGGTATTTTCAGGTATTTGTAAAATCAACAGATATACTAATTAACTGCATGGAAAATCTGCTTCAATGATCATATCTGCCAGCTAAGCAGAGCAAATTATAATACAGTAGGTCACAACTGGAAGTATTATAATAATTCAGTATTATTAGTTATTTTGGAGTGAGAGTATTCATCAGTGTACTGAGGGAATATCCCTTGATACCTTGATAAATACTCTCAACCCAAAACAATTTTTAAATGATAAAACTTTTACACCAAAAACAACTCTTGTAGAATAGAAGTTCATTGGAAACCTTGCAAAATAATTTTAAAAATTGGTATATTACTGGCAAGCCATTTTGGTTGATACAACTACCAGTACTAATTGTTCAATAATAGGGGACGTGGTGGCTCAGTGGCTAAGACGCTGAGCTTGTCGATCAGAAAGGTTGGCAGTTCAGCGGTTCTAATCCCTAGCGCCGCGTAGTAGGGTGAGCTCCCGTTACTTGTCCCAGCTTCTGCCAACCTAGCAGTTCAAAAGCATGTAAAAATGCAAGTAGAAAAATAGGGACCACCTTTGGTGGGAAGGTAACAGCGTTCCATGCGCCATGCCGGCCACATGACCACGGAGATGTCTTCGGACAGCGCTGGCTCTTCGGCTTTGAAACGGAGATGAGCACCGCCCCCTAGAGTTGGGAACTACTAGCACGTATGTGTGAGGGGAACCTTTACCTTTACCTTAATATTCTACTTTAGTCCATGTTTAAACATTTTAGTGTGTCTCTCTGCAGTATAAATATGAATATAAAACTATGACAATAAATTCAGTGGGAAAAACACCATTTGTAAAATTGAAGATAAAATCTATGTGCAACCTATACTATGATCTAGTTGATTTTATCACAAAATGAGCTAACTCTGATTTGTATTGTTTCAGGTTGCAGTGGAGTAATTATATCATTGAGGAAAAGAATTATCAGAGTTCAAAATTTAGTTATCAGAGAATAGCCTTTTCTATTGGACTCCTAATATTTTGTGGAAAAATTAGATTTTGTTCAGAAAAAAAAATATTCTGGACAATACCAAATTCTTATTCCCTCTGTCTTCTGATGAGGTAACATCCAAAAACAGTTTTACCGCTTCACTTGCTATTTGTATGAATTAGCATGTTCTGACATCAAACAGGGGAAGAGTTTTTCCATCCAAAATAATCCCAACATTCCAGCTAATGGCCAACCTTGATTTATTCTCAGCTCTCCTCCTGCTTTTATTTCATTTCATTTAGTTTAGCACAAAGCTAGCGGGTGGAGAACAAACTTTATGCTTGCAATTAAAGCCTTACTAGACTCCTGCCAGGGAAAAAAAAGCTGATGGGAGGGAAGGAAACTTGTTGTGGGGAATTCTTTTATAATTCAATAAATGTCACCAGGGTTGTCTTATTCATGTGACAAAAGTCTCTTGTGAGACGCCCATACCAAAAATCTCTAGGGGGAAAGTACTTCACTTAAGAGTTACTGCCTACTCCATTAAATGCAATCTAATAGATTATACAACACTGCATTCTTCTTAAGCAGCTAGCAATATTTGAGCCAGCTCCCAAGAATTTGCTACTTACCAGAACAAAGAGCTGAAACAATGGTGATGCGATACTGATTGTGAAGAAGGCAAAACACTTCTCTGGCTCATTGAAATCTTTTCAAGTCATAGGAAGCCTCACAAGGCCAAATGCTTTTGACAACATTAGGACAGATTAAGAGCCTCTGAATACATAGAGGAGGCAGAAATGGACAAAAACATCCTCCAAGGTTTGATCTTGGCCTCAATACTTTCATCTCAGTTACTAAGAAAGTGTTTTCCTCTGTGCACATAGTGCTCTCTCCCTGATCATTGATTTTCTCTTTTTAATCCTCTATTTGCTTTAAAATAAAGCTCTCCAATCTTTATCAGTGCTGACACCAGGGGTACAAACAGTGCAGCTTGAGGGTACATTAAACTGTGCATATTTCTAAGGTACTCATTGAATTTCTTAAAAATTCCCCCAAAGCCCTCAAATTATGTTGCTTTGTTCTGTTTCGTGGAAATTTAGAGAGGAAAATGAATACACAGGAAAATGGAGTACTGAGATAACTAAGATCTACTTCTTCTATTCCCCCATTATTACATTCCTTTCGCCACCTAGAAGTTTCTGCTCTCAACTCATGAAAACTGGATGAAGGAATTCTCTGAAGATACTTTCCTTTGAGAATGGGAGATAATATACTCACAACCTGCTCATAGTTAATATTAATGAATTACTAAAAGACGCCCCAAATTGCTTCCCCCATTTAATGTTGTACATTTGTCTCAAGATCCAACAACCTCAAGGAAAAAACCTTTATCATCACCTGTCTAACCACAGACAAGTATGGAGAAACCTATCCCTCTCCTTATCCAGAGCCACTGGCTAAATCCCTCCCCCAGCTCACAATTCCATCTGAAGTATTGGAAACATGGGACATAAGTGGATGTAAATAATTTCCATGGAACTGACTTGGAATAGAGGACATTGGGTTTTAGCAATAGCAATAGCACTTAGATTTATATATCGCTTCACACTGCTTTCTAGTCCTCTCTAAGTGGTTTATAGAGTCAGCATATTGTCCCAACAATCTGGGTCCTCATTTTACTGACCTTGGAAGGATGGAAGGCTGAGTCATCCTAGAGCTGGTGAGAATCAAACTGCTGGCAGTCAGCAGAATTAACCTGCAATACTACATTCTAATCACTGCGCCACTATGGCTCTTTAACATTTTTAACAGAGCTGGATTGAATAGGCACAGGATATGATTGACTAGCAATCTGCTCCTTAACTCCCAACCTATTATTTTCTCAGAATCCTCTCTGTTTTGCTAACATACTAAAATCTGAAATTATTGCAACCTGGATTTTAATTACAGCTTAAACAATGTCACTTATAAACTATATTTTGTCAGATAGCCAATAAGCTATCCTCTGAATATCTGTTCAATGCTAAATGTATTGTCCTAAAACCATCCATTGCTTCTATTACATCTCTAACTGTCCTGATTTTCTGAAGAATAGTTACTCCCAACCACATGTTTTCTTCTTCACCAAGCTCAGATACTAGATACATTTCACAAGACCAGTTTCAGAAACAAGTTTTGAACAACAGAGCTGAGGGTTCCTTTTTGAGTTTTAAATTAGACCATGCAGGCCTATGTTCATTTCAGCGATGAGACACCTCTGTGATTAATTGAAGGATCCATCTGGTAGAGTGCTTCCAAGTGGCTGAAGCTAACTTTTCTCTGTGGTTAGCCTCCCCATCGCTGAAGATTAGAGATCTACAGGATATACCCCCCAACATTCACCTTCTGGGAGCATATCTGCAAGTCTTCCAAGTACTGAGGGTTTCCTATGAACTGCAATCAGAGGAAGTGCTTCATTTGCAGGTTTCCCTAAGCTTCGGTAATGAGGGGAATGGACTGCAATCAATGTGAAGTCAGGGGCAGCTGGCTCAATTTAATTCAGTCCTTTTGCCAGTTTCAATGACAAGGTGATTAACAATGAAGGAAATATGAATGCCAGTCTTGATACCCTGGTTTTAATATCTCAATTCTATCTGCAGGAATATATTCCTAAAAATCCTTTCGACTATTTTTCTTCTCTTTCATTCTATAGAGATAATGAGCAGCATTTTTCTTCCCACATTTTGAGAAAAGAATTAGGATAATTCTGGCCCATCACTCCTAGCTTGATTCCTCCCCACACTCTTTCTCCTTATATGATTTCTAATTTTCTACTTGAAAATTAAATACTTTATTGACTATGGGAAAATGCAAATTTGTTTTTAAAGAAAGTCTTTAAACAATGTAGCTTACTGGCAACTAGTGCAGAATGGGGAGAGGACATGAGCTTTTGACTTCATGTTCAGCAATTATTTCCCTCCCCCTCACAGCCTCACCCCTCACTCCCCTCC
>JANHJO010007016.1:0-12935 GCA_032468235.1 Pseudoxyrhopus heterurus | reverse complement strand
CAAAATGTTTCGAAAGGAAAAAAATCAAGAAAGTCCAGTTGCCTTTTAGAAAAAGCACCTTTAGGACAAATGTTGAGACACCAAAGAAGCTCTACTATGGGAAACCACATGATTGGACTATAGTTCCTTCTTTCCAGTACAAACCAGGTAAGTCTTGCTAGCATACCTTGTAATGCCATGTGGATAAGATATTTTTAAAAAGACTACAAAGGCATATTTGTGTCATGGTTAGATGCAAGTAGGGAAAGATCTGTCGTTATGCCCGTATTAGCTCTATGAATACTTTGAAAGTGGGTAATAAATCATGGATTTTCAATTAAGACATGCATACAGTCAAACCTCGGTTTGCGCCCGCAATCCGTTCCCGGACTGCAGGTGTGAATCAAAATGGTTGTGTTCTGAAGCGACCCTAACTGCGCATGCGCAGCCATTCTGCGCACATACAGAAGGGAAAACGGGGCGGAATCTTTCTGTGCCGCTTTTTTGTTCGCTGAGTTTTGAGTCGGGAACCAATTCAAAACCTGGCTGGCTTTTTTGGTCGTGTTGTGAGTTGGTCGCGAACGGAGGCGTTCGCGAACCGAGGTTCCACTGTATGTTGTTAATGATACCCTATTTAATATGACCTTAAGCATAAGGAACTACATTTTGTTGAGGACAAGCATTTATTCCACATTTTCAGGCACTGGGAACAATCTAGCAAAAAAAGAAGTATGCATAATGTATTAAGTACTGACTAGATGTGCTAGTCTAGATAACAAAAAATCAGAAGGGACTTGGTTCTGACTAACTTTTATTAAAAGTCATAAGCTTTTGTAAGTTGCAGCCTTTTAATAGAATTGGTTAATCGGAAAAGGACACCTTATTTCAGGCTGTTGAAGGCCATTTTTAATGTTTATATTGTTATCCTCTGAACAAGAAAACTGGTAATTTTCCCCCATCGATTTCTAGTACAGGTAATCCTTGACTTACAGCAGTTCATTTAGTGGCTGTTCAAAGTTACAACGGCACTGAAAAAAGTGACTTATGATTGTTTTTCACATACAACCATTGCAGCATCCCCATGGTCACGTGATCAAAATTTGGATGTTTGGCGACCTGTTCATATTTATGATGGTTACAGTGTCCCAGGGTCACGTGATCACCTTTTGCGACCTTCTGACAAACAAAGTCAATGGGGAAGCATGATTCACTTCAAACCATATTACTAACTTAAGAACTGCAGTGATTCACTTAACAACTGTAGCAAGATTGTACAGTGAGGCAAAATTCATCCAAAAAATGTTTTGCTTAATAACAGAAATTTTGGGCTCAATTTTGGCCTTAAGTTGAGGGCTACCTGTAATTTCTAGTTCTCAGGAGCTAGTTTTAATATATTGTTGAATATTGGTTTTGTTTTAATCTTTCAGGGAAATACCATTTTTTACCATTAAACTATTTTGATTTCTAGAATGTGGAACAAGGCCTGCAGTAGATGAGTCCACAACGGGCTCCCGGATTGTAGGTGGACATGATGCTGAACCTGGGGCATGGCCATGGCAAGTCAGCCTTCAAATTCATTACAGTGACATATCATATCGTCATATATGTGCAGGAGTTTTAATCAGTAACAACTCAGTGCTGACTGCAGCACATTGCATTCAAGAATATCCGTATGTATCTTTCAGTTCTAAATTATTTTCTGTCCATTTTTGGTGAATGTGTACATAGAAATAGCAATAGTACTTAGACTTATATACCGCTTCACAGTGCTTTAGAGTCTTCTCTAAGCGGTTTACAGAGTCAGCATATTGCCCCCAACAATCTGTGTCTTTATTTTAATGATCTCGGAAGGATGGAAGGCTGAGTTATCCTTGAGCTGATCAAGGTTGAGCCTGCAATACTGCGTTCTAAGCACTATGCCACCATGGCTCTGGTGAAGATGTGTATATATACACACATACACAACACTTTAAAACCTGGATATACAAGATTATGCGGCAACAGACTGATTGACGAATTCATCCAAAGAAAGAAGGATTGTTTTGGGAAAAGGAAATGAAAAAAGGAGACTTCCTCTTCCTGTTAATTGGTACACATGTTTATATATACCTGTCAAACAATAGGAACAATAGGAACCAGGGCAACAAAACGTTTTAATTAATTCCTGTAAAATAAGTCATTCTTTCCAACTTTAAAAATTATATCTAACTATGCCAACCATTCTTTCCCTACACAAGTAACCCCCCGCCCAAAAAGAAAACATGCATAGACAGACAGATACACATTCCCCTCTGTCCTTCCATATGAAATGGCAAAAAAAATGAGATGTTTCACTGAGCAAGGATAGGAAGGGCTACCATTTCTCCTCTGCAAGACATGATAACCACTAAGTGGAAGCTGCCATATAGTAGCCTGGATTTTTGGAATCTGTAAGGGGAAGAATAGCCAAGCTGGATGGAAATAAAGTGAGAGGAAAAATGAAGAGAGAAGGAAAAGAGAAGGAAAAACTTGTTTAGGTATTACAGAAAGAGACCAAATTGCGTGATACATATAATTACATTACAGTGTGTGGCATTATGCTCGTGGGAAGTACCTAAAGGAAAGGGCTGGTTTAACTCTGAGAGTGCTTTCATTATAAGCAATATTGATGTGCCAGTTATTTATTTATGAATCTCCTTCCTATACTATTTCCTTCTTCCACATATCTTTTGCTTATTGGACAGGAGATATTCTGATACCTTATCCACAGATTGAGCTTAATAAGTGTAGAAAAAAGCCTTAAAAACATTTATTGTAGGCTTCAGTGTTTGTAGGTCAAGTGCCAAAAAATACATAGCACAAATGCCAGGATAATTGCAATTAATAATATAGGTTTATTAGTCAAGTCCAGTTGTTTACTGTTTTGCGCCAATCTCTGGCATTCAAGAGAAATCTTCAAAGCTTTTATCAACTTTGTAAATTCCATAAAGAGATATTGTCCAGGCTTTCTTAGTACAGCTAAAATACATTTTATTGTTGAGTTGAATGTCTTTGCCAAGCCTGAAAGCATTCAACATCTAGGTTTGGGATGAGGGGGAATTGTGGCAAATTTCAACTGTTTGTGAATCCATTATCTTTTGAACTGTCAAATCAGGATAGGGAATGGTACTATTAATTGTCCTGTGAAATTTCACAGGTTGCACTCATCTGCCATTTTCAGTTCAGAACAAATCCTACAGATAACAAAATCAGCTATCTTCAGGACAGGCAAATGGAAGAAATATAGACTACTTGTGTGCAGCTTTTGCATTCTCGGGGGCCAGTATATGTCCCTCTTTGCATTTTTGTAAGTCAGTGTCCAGATGTGGAAGACTGAAGAGCAATGGTAAAAGTAGGTATGGAGGAAAGAAGAGCCAAGGGATAGGAAAGTAGGGGAAAACATCCAGGAACCTAGAAAGACCAAAGCAATTGGGGGCAAGAATGACAGCAGTGGCAAAATAATCAAAATAGCTACAGGACCGAGGATCGGCAGCCAGAGAGCCAAGATCTCGACAATTTGACTGAAGAACGGAAGAAATCCAGGTGAAAAAAAACTGGGGTAGGGCAAAGGATCTAGCTTCAAGAAAAAGAAGCTGGATTTGGTACTTTGTGCTTCTTGGTCAATACTGGTATTAAAATTCTGTAGAAGTATCTTTCCTGGGCTCTCACAAGCTTAAGTACTGTCAATAACATAGTTTGATGAGTATTAATTCTGAAACCTCATACTAGCAGCAAAAATTATTTTTGTAGTTCTTTGCATTAGTCCTCACTCTATGCACAGGCTTCCAGTTTCTAATAGGAATCCTTTGCTTAATTTTGAATTTCCAAGACAACTGCCTTCATTTTAATGACATAGATAAGATTGCTTTTGGTAAAGATTGGCTTTGATTTCAGAATTTCAATCTGAAAATTCTTGAATTGAAGTAAAATTACTGGATTATTTTGACTCCGTTATCAGTATCTCTGATGTAACAATTCTGTAGTATCTATTGACTCTTATGGACCCTTGATTTTTTTTCCCCTAGGAAACCAGACAAGTGGAAGGCTGTAGTTGGTTTGCATCATCTTTATATACATTGGCCTTTTTCTAAAGAATATCATATCAAAGATATCATAGTCCACTCTGGTTATGAATTTGGAACTTTTGAAAATGATGTTGCCTTGTTCAGACTGTTGGAATTTGTGAAGTACAATGACTATGTCCAGCCTATCTGCTTACCTGACTCTGCTCACTTTCTGAGTGATAATTCTAAGAATCCATGTTACATAAGCGGGTGGGGAAGCACAGAGGAAGAAGGTAAATCTGTTCTTATTACTTTAATATTAAGATCAAGATTTTAGTGATTTTAGGCTGAGGTCTTATTCACAAATTAAATTAAATCATGGCGGCTAGTAAATGTATTCACTAAATAGTTACCAGCCATAGAGATAGTATCTTTTTAATCACCTTTTCACCAAACTTTCTAGATATGTATCCATAAATAACACAATGTATTCATTTTTAATTTTCTTTTCCTGGATATTAAACTTTTAAAAGCAATCCTTTTCAGAAACATTATAGAAGTGATGTTATTATCAAATAAATCCAATTTTGTCTGGATGTAACAGTAGTGGAATTTTCTTCTCTTGTTCTTGCATGTATTATTGCCAAAACATGGACAGAATAGTAGTTTACATCAACAAATGGAAAAATTTTAAAGGTGCAAAACCTGTGGGCTTCTATATGTTGCTAAGTGACAGCTTCCATTGCCTTGATAATGGTAAGAGATGCTGGGAATCAGTACTATAACATCTGGATGGCCAGAATTTACAATTCTCAAGGCAGTGATAAGCCCTCCAGATGTTGTTGCACTGATTCCCAGCATTTTTTTCATCATTACAATGTTACTCTAGCTATGCCACTGGCATAACTACCATGCCACTGGCATGACTACCAAACATCCTTTGCTATTGGTATATTGCCAGTAACATAGGATGCAGGCTAGTCCATTACTATTAGACATTACCTAGCCAGGATTGATGGAACTACTACTACCACTAAATGATCAATGAAAATTGAAAAGAAACTCATTCCAAATGCAATATTCTGACCTAAAACAAACAAATATTCAAAACTTGAATTTTATGGCTTAGCATGATGGTGTAATGCTTTGTGAGATGATAGCTGCTCACTGCACAGATAACATGAATTTTAAAATTCTCCATAGTGATATTTGATCTTAATACTGTCACTCAAAGCTGCTATAATGAAAAGATGAAAATGTATAGACTGACAATATAGCAATCAAACAAATAAAATGGATTTGTTATATAAAATTTGCAAAGATTGTCAATGGCTGTAGATACAGTATGAAGTATATGGGGCAGGAAATTTGACTTATAGTTCAAAAACCTTCAAAATTCCATCAGTTTTCCCTATTAGATTCCCTACCCTATCCCTACATTACACAAACACAAACATACTTCCAGCTGTATGTTATGCTTTCATTACAGGTAAAGGTAAACATATATTACAAGAAGCTCAGGTTGACATTATTCCATTGCAAATCTGTAATAGCTACGATTGGTATGGAGGCACAGTATCGCTGAAAATGGTTTGTGCTGGCTCTGAAAGTGGACATGTTGATAGTTGCCAGGTAAATTGTTTAATTGTTTCATTATAAAATATTGTGAAATGATCTTCTATAGCTTTTAGTTTATTAATTTTTAATAAGTAGAAGCACAGTAGTATGCCCAAATAATAGGAATACAATCAGTTTGGGAAGGAAAAAAAATAGATGATGACAGTCTACGTCCTAAAATGGTTATTTTAATTTTTATAGTAAAATTCAAAATTTGCTTTTTCTAAAACCATTAGATAGTTACAAAAGTGACTGTTAATGCCCACAAAGAGAAAAACCAGTCAAATAACTCATTTAAAAAAATAATAATTCTTGAAAGCAAAAAGATGTTACAGGAAAACTAAATCTCTTATAGAAATTTGTGGGATATATTTTTAATTTATGCATATGAACATGAATATAAAGAAAAATAAATCATGACTGTTTCACAGTCTTTCAGTGAAGGTTTTAGCAGTGCTGTGGGACAACAGTAGGGCGTCCCATCTGTCTCCTGTTCTGGTTTCAGTATAGTTTTTAAAATCTTAATATGTGGTTTTATATTTTAATATTTTAATTACTTTGTTTTATAATTTGTAAGCCACCCAGTCACTTTATAGGGGAGATGGGTGGCATAGAAAATTAATAAATAATAGTAATAGTAGCAGATATTTTTTCTGATTCAGATTACTTTACCACTTTTCAGAATAGATCGCTTGGAAATACAGTGCGATTCTCAATACCTGTGTACAAAAATGCTTGATGGTAGATAAGCCCCTAACATGCTGCGTTTATAGTGCAATTTTGGTGTAGTGTAATCACTAAGATATTGGTCTGACACTAGGGAGACCTAAGTTCCAGATTGGCTTCAACTATGGAAGCTCACTGGGCTACTTCATTCTACTCAGTATTTGTAAAATCTACTTCAGAAGGCTGTTGTGGGAAAAATAGGAGAGATGGCTACATATTCTGTCTTGATCTTATAAATGAAATGCATCTTCTTATGAATAAATAATCTGCAACTTACCCAATCAAGGTATCAGTCTATGTATATTGAAAGTAGCTTAATTTTAAATCTTGTGGTCCAACAAAAGCAAATATTTCCTTTTCAGGATATCCAAATTTATTAATATTTCCAAATGATCAATCTTTTCATTTGATAAGTCATGGCAAGTATAACTTAGACTAATATGATTATATGCTAAATCTTCAAAATAGCAATAAAGCAACACTTAATTTGTCTTAACTTATCTTTATTATTCACTTTGTAGGGAGACAGTGGTGGTCCTCTGGTGTGCTATTTCCCAGATACCAACAAATATTATTTAATAGGAATCACCAGTTCTGGTGTTGGCTGTGGCAGACCAAAATTTCCAGGACTCTATGTGCGTGCTGCAAGTTACAAAAAATGGATACATTCATATTTATCTAACAAAACAAATATTGTAAGCCTTCAGCTTGTCCTAATTTTGGGAACTGCTGGATGGATAACTTTCCATATTGTATAAAATTCAAATTTTATTGAAATAGAGTAACAGCTGATTATATTTTAAGTTTTTTTTCTTTCCATTGCAAATATACATTTTTCGGAAAATTCTCAGTAATGGAACTAATTGATTTAAGTGGTAATTCAATATAATAAACTTAATCTTCTAATCTTGGTATTCTAATTTGCTACATATGTACACATACCTAGAAAGATTTAACATTTACCTAATCTATATTTTAAATATAAGCACCACTGTTATGTACCGTTTATGAGCTATAAAATATATAAAAGCTATCACACTATTAAAAAACTTACTGATTTAAAGACTTTCTAATTGCTTAATGAATTCAAAGTCCTGTCTTACGCATGTTCCTAACATTTCCATACTTTTTACAGCATTTTAAAAATAAACATTATTTTACAAATGTGTGAAATTGCAGAAGAAAACACAGAATAGCCATTCACTTTCAATTGATTACACCTTAGAAGTAAAAACAGGGACACATATATAAAATAATAAAGTGTCTAAATTAGTGGATCAGAGAAATGCTGTGGATATAGTTTACTTGGACTTCAATAAGGCATTTGGCAAAATAAACCACAACCTTCATCTTGGTAAAATAGAACAATGTGGAACTACCAAATGGATTGCCACTACCAAATGGATTTGCAGTGCCACTACCAAATGGATTTGCAGTTGGCTGACCAACCGCACTCAGTGTATGGTTCTTAAAGGAATTACATCTACATGGAGGGAAGCATGCAGTAGGGTATCTCAAAATTTTGTCTTGGGTCCAATGCTCTTCAACATCTTCATAAATGATGTAGATGAGGTATAGAAGGGGAACTCATAACATTTGCAGATAACACCAACCTTGGGATGTGGGGAGAATTGGCAACACCTTGGAAGATAGATTCATGATTCAGAAGGATCTTAAGCATTGGGCCCTAGCCAATGGGATGCAATTCCATGGTGAGAAAAGCAAGGCCCTGCACCTAGGCAGGTAAAACTAAATGCACAGCTATAGAATAAGTGGTACCTGCAACAATAACTGCAAGAAAGATCTTGGTGTCCTAGTGAATCATCACTTAACTTTGAGCCAGCAGTGTGCTGCAGCTGCCAAAAAAGCCAATGCAATCCCAGGCTGCATCAACCAAAGGACAGCATCAAGATCCCAAGAAATGATAGCACCCTTTTATATTGCACTAGGAATACTGCATCCAGTTTTGGTTATCACAATACAAAAAAGATGCTGAGACACTAGAAATAGTGCAGAGAAGAGCAACAAAGATGAGAAGGGGTCTAGAGGCTAAACTGATGAATATTTAAGGGAACTAGGTAAATCTAGTAAATCTAGCTTAATGAAGAGAAGCATTAGTCATGACATGATAGCTATCTTCCTATACTTGAGAGGTAGTCACAGGGAGGAGAGAGTCATCTTACTCTCCAAAGCATCTGAGGGCAGGGCAATAAGAAAAGGGGATGTTCCTTAAAGAAGGATCCAATCTGGAATTAAGGAGAAATTTCCTGACATGAAGAACAATTATTCAATGGAACAGCTTGCCTCCCAGAGTCGTGGGTGCTCTGTCACTGGAGGTCTTCAAGAAAAAATTGGACAGCTATTTGTTTGCTCAAAATCATAAGCACAATTGTAGTTTTACTTAGAGACCAATTTGCTTAATGATCAATTGTGGTAGCTAAACAATTACTGCCTCATCATTATTGCTCTTCATACAGTAAACCATTCACTTAGCCTTGAGCCAAAAGAAAAATGATACCATCAAAAAATCCTTCTCTTCTCATTGCCAACCCATAACCTGGGCTTCTGTGCTGGTTTGTCTCCAGATGGCAGCCCAATTTCAGGTGTACAGGATATTTTAATCCAAGCCATGCTTTCATTCTAATATAATCACTGAGATTTAAGTTAGTAATGACTAATTTATCCTTTTGATTTCAATGCAAATAAACCAGAGGTAACTTATGAAAACAACGTAATGTCTCTTCTTCAGTGGACTGCTTCTTGCACGTTAAATCTGTAAGAAAAGCGAACTTTTCAGCCTAAGTTGGGCTCTATTGTGGGGACAGCATTTTCATACTTACTCAAAGACAGGAGGAATGCACATTAATGTGGCCATGAGGAAGACCTAATTCTTTGTTCTCAGTTTGCCATAATGGAATCAGAATCCTGAATGTCACTGAAGATATGTGACTGTTGTATGTTCACTAGAAAACTAAATAAGAGGAAAGATAGCTTTTATGCATGCATGTTTTTAAATACTATGAGTCACTACTCATTATCTTTTTCATTTTTTAGGGAGATAGCGGTGGACCTCTGGTATGCTATTTATCAGATTCTAAATACTACATTGTAGGAATCACTAGCTACGGTATTGGCTGCGGCCGTCCAAAATTTCCAGGAGTTTACACTAATTTGCCTAAGTACATGTTCTGGGTGAGGAGACAACTTAGCGAAACCAACACTGTTAGCATTCAGCAGGTTCTTTTTTTGCTTGTAATGTGGAACATTTTCCAACTAATTGTATGAAACGACTTTTTGATATGCTATATCAGAACTGCTTTTTAAATATCAAACAGCAATCTAATTATTTCTGAAAAAATACTACTTAACAGTAGTTTGTAATTTTAAGTTGCTCATCGATATATTAAAGCATGTATTTTCAATTGTAATAATCTCTATGAATGCTTTTTATTGTTGGATAGAAAGCCTCTGTGTTTCTTTCTGCCCCATATTATATCAAAACAAAATCAAAGTAGGACCTTTACATTGTCCTTCTCTCTCAAGCATAGCCTTGTTAAATAATATGCACATTTATTCAGAATGTTTAACGGGTATATTCAGTTGCCCAGAAGAGGGAATGAGAGTGTGATGTAGTGGTTAAGGTATCAGGCTGGCACTTGGAGACCCAGGTTCCAGTTTACCCTGAGCCCCAGTAGCTCAGTGGGTGAGTGTGAAGCCATCATTTATCATCAGCCAAACCAAAGGTTGCTGTGCAGGATTGTGGAGAGGAAAATGGGAGGAGAGAGCACTACCATATGTACTTTATTGCATCAAGTTCCTGAATTAAAGACCAAATATAAGTCCAGGGCATAGGCTATAAATACATTTATTGGTTTACCCTTCTTATATATGCGTAACAGTATCTGTCACGCTTCCTTTTCCTTCATAATATAGAAATCCGTCTCATATGAAGCAGACCAGTAATCTGACACAAGAGTTGTCTGCGCTTGATGGCAGCTAATGGGCTTCAGTCGGGCCATTATTGAGGCAAAGATTAAACGTCTATCATGAATCCCTATAACTCGGTCTCCTTCCTCATCTGTTTCTTTGTCCATTCCATTCAATAAGTCTTATTTCACCAATTTCATGCCTGTGAAAAAGATACAGGAAGATAAAACAGCGTATAAATCGATTACTTCACGCGGATTAGAATCGCATCCCGACAACTGATAAATAACCGCAGGGAAGCGGATTAAAACCTCTCTCCCTTTCTCTTCCCCTGGTCCAAAACTCGGACGTGCCGGCGAAGCCCGTCGGAGGGCGAGTTCCAAGAAGCTGTTGCGGGAGGGCGCGCGAACCACTTCCCTAGGCCTGGTTCAACCGCCTCCCCGGCTCCTTCCAGCCTCCTCCGCTGCGGACGGCGAGCGGGAAAAGTGGCCGCCATTTTCTTCCTCGAGAGGATGATTAAGCGGAGTTCCCTACTCGCGGACGTTTCCCTTTTCTCCGTGGCGCTATTCTGTGTGACTTCTTCCCTTGCGAAGAATGAAAGCGGTGAGGCGACCTTCTCCCGCCTTCGGTAGCTGGTTGGGCGGGCGCTTAGCCTAGGCAGGTTCGGCTCGTCGTACTTCGGGGCGAGGCCAGCGAGCGAGCCTGGGTACGACGCCCGCAGGCCGCCCCAGGAGCCTTGGGAAGGTGACTAGGCACCAAGCGGTCCGCTCCCGACTCTTTACTTTGCGGCATCTCTGACGGGCAAACCCAAATAGCCGGCTGATTCATTTCATTATCTGGAAAAAACAACCACAGTCGTACAGAACTTTCAGTTGGGCCGTCCAAATGGCCATAAGGCATTTGATGCAAAAGTTTTTCTCCTTAGAAAGTAGTGGTTCTAAATATAGAGAAATGGACATCCGTGAGAATTGGGGTTAGCGGGATTTACTTCCAGTTAACAGCATGGCAGATCTACCGCTCCTCTAGCTATCGAGATACCACTCGGTCCTAAAAGTCTGTAGAGATTCTCAGTCGTCCACGTCATGGTTGTCTCATTCTTGAATGAGAAGCGAAACATCTTCAAAGAAAAAACAAATTCCAGTTGCCTCCTGAAAAAGCACTTTCAGGACTCGGTCCTAAGAATATCTTAGTCTGAAATCTGAGGGTGATTAGGTTAAAGGATTGGGTGCTTATGCCATCAGTTTCTCTCTTCTTTAGTGTCTAGATTGTTGGGCTTTCCCTTTTATTTGTTTTGAATTTATTTATTAAATTTGAAACCATCCATCTGCTTCAGAGAGGTTTTGTGGCTGTGAGGTTTACATGGGTAGTAATTTGCAACTCAGCAGCGGCAGCATTGATCAGTTTCTCTAGGTAAGTACACAGGGAAATAAGGAAGCACACTGATGAATCACTAGAGCTTGGACCCATGGCTCAGCCCCAACTGTTGGAGAGTGATTCTGACATACCCATGGATAGCAAATTAGTGTCCATTAACTTCATAGCTATGTAGGGAGTTCTAATGAGTTTGTGGGAGATAAGGTAAAAGGAAAAGAGAAAAAAAAAAGATGGACATCTGCTAAAATGGAAGGAGTTTCTAGTGGAGCCAGCAAACTCCAGAATAAGACAAAGTCAGAACAGAGATAGGAAATATTTCTTATACAAAGGAACTATAGAATTTTTTCCAGTCATGCCTCCAGAACAAATGGGAGAATATCCAGTATAGAATGCTCTAAGCTCTAATCTAAGAAAATTAGACATTCATGTGTTCACAATTGTTGCAAATTTATCAAAGAGAAAGAACTTGAAAGAAGGGTTGGTTTTAGATGGCCATGCAGGACAAAATCAAAGCAATCCATATTAACACTAGTTATATTAGAGCAGCATTATAAAATATCACAATATTATCTTTACTAGACATATTAGAGGAAGGGAAGGGAAGGGAAGGGAAGGGAAGGGTGGAAGGAAGGAAAGGAAAGGAAAGGAAGGCAGGCTGAAAAAATCCTAAATTTAATAAATTCTGCATGGTCAGTGTTTAAAAATAATGTACAAGAAGACTGTGGACTCTCAAATTATAATTTGAAATTGCATCCAGGATCTGTTTAATGCAGTGTGTTTTATGAACTACTTACAAATATTACATGTAATTAGTATTGGTTTTGATTTCTAGAATGTGGAACAAGGCCTGCTATGGATGAGACAGTGTCAGGCAATCGGATTGTAGGAGGACATGATGCTCAACCTGGAGCATGGCCATGGCAAGTTAGTCTTCAGGTTTACCACTTTGGTGTAGGATACTATCATGTTTGTGGTGGAGTAGTAATTACTAACAACTCATTGCTGACAGCAGCACACTGCATTAGACAATGGAAGTATGTATCTTTTAATTTTAAACAATTTTCAGTTAATTTTAGATTAAAGTAAAGTGAGGTAAAATTGTTTGATTTGAAAATATTTCTACATTTTATGAATATTTTTTCCTCCTGAATTGATTTATCAAGCAAAAAATGTACTATTAGAAATGTACTTATGAACTTAATTTCTCTTATGAAGCTGCAGTGGCTCAAGTGGTTAGAACACAGTACTGCAGATCAGCAGTTTGGCTGATTGAATCCCACCAGCTCCAAG
>JANHJO010007012.1:49644-64327 GCA_032468235.1 Pseudoxyrhopus heterurus | reverse complement strand
CCCAGGAAGAAACAAGAAGTAGCCAACACTGCAGCAGCTATAAAAGGTCTTGGGGAACTCCAGGGAGTATCAGCTGACCACAGAAGTATTATTTAATACCCTTTATAATGAAAATGTTTGTAATCTTGTCTTTCTTCCTGAAAGAAAGAGGTAAATCCCATCCCTAGATGGGTGATTGATGTGTTTCCCTGCCCTAATCCTACCAGTTTCTGCTGTTTATTGACTTTATTCAAGGCATGTGTCGGCTGCATTCCAGCTGTAACTGTAAAGTGGCTCTTGGCTGTCTGCCAGAGCTATTAACTAAAGGGAGAGAGAAGGAAAAAAACCCTCTTTTGCATTTTATTTTCAGCTGGTTCTCTGAACTGCACAAGCAATTAACTAACGGTGCAAACCGGCTGAATCCCACCACTGCCATGGTTGCTTAAACTTATATGAGCAGGAACAACAATAAATTACTACAGGAAGAATTCGTACTATCCAAGATTTCATTCAAGATTTCTATTGTATTATCCACCCCTTCATTTTTAATTTGACTTTTCTTTATACTCAGCTAGTATTCAAATTCTCCTCCACATTTCTCTTCCTGAACCCACAACACATATCTTGATGATGAAGTACAAGAATGGTACCATTTTAGCTGTATAGACATCTACAGATGAATATTAGAAACAGAGGGGATGAATAAGCATAGAGCCAAACTGAATGGGTATTTTTATTGCCAAGATAATGTATGTGCTTGGAGAACTAAAAAGAAAATATTTCTATAATATTTTACATTAAAACTATATTTTCAGGTTAAGAATTCCTTCGAGGGGCCCTTGGTGCTCTCTGAGATTCATTGTTTTCTTGTAGATGTTTCATTACCCAGATTAGGTATCAGGGCACTGCAAGAAAACAACCAAGCTAAGAGAGCACCAAGGACCCCTGACTTACAAATATTCTCCTTTATTGGTAAGAATTCATTTATTTTTTAATCAAGTAAGAAATTTGCAATAAGCCTGATAGGCAGCCGTGATTTAAAGCAGCGGCACCAGGGACCATTTCTGTGGAGAGAGGTTTTTCTGTGGACTGGAGGGGGTCTGGTTTCATGTGCTGCCTGCATCCTGTGGATGGGGCTTCGCTTATCTGCACGGCCCAGTATCTGGCATGCCGCTGTCTGGTACCAATCCATGGACTGGGGGTTGGGGACTCCTGATTTAAAGGACCAGCTATGAAGCTCTGGCGTTTTTAGACTGTTATTACCTTGTTTATTTTCTGCCAAATCACTTCAGGGACTGGGTCCCCTGAGATGGGTACATCGAGTCTCAGCTTATTTCCAGCTACCACAATAATGGTGTCCGGAGTTTGCCCCATGCAGTCCAGATGAATTTTGGGGGGTTCTGCAGCAAAAGGCATAGAAACCATTTCATGACATAAACAAGGAGTCTTCCAAAATGGCGTATGTGTGTGTGTGTGTGTATATATATATATATGATTCTCATTTCACAGATTTGTATAAATAAAAAAAAGTTGTCCTTACCTTGTCTAGGCACAAAGTCAATCTTAACCTCTGCAAGAAAAGAAAGGTGCGGGGCAGAGGAAAAATGATGAAATGTGTTTGGTAGCTATATACTTGAAGCAAGCATTTATTTTTTTTAAATAAACTATAGTGAAAGAATGTGGGTTGCCAAGGAGACTGTGTGAGAGGACAGAGAAGGGGATTGCAAAGCAGAGTAATAAAACCAATGCAATAATGATTGAATACTGTCATTAAGTTTGATCTATTAATGGCTCCAATGATTTTATGCCATTGACTCCAAAGCCTTGGTGATCGGGAGGAGATGGTGAATTGTCAATGTGCAGCCTAAAGGATGGCTCACCGTTGCCAATCCACTGTCTTTTTAATTGATGCCCCTCTGCCATGTTCCAATCTTTCAGCCTGTCCCTTGTTTTTCCTCTGAATATGGCATTGTGGCTGCAGAAGACCTGAAAATCGCCATGGCTGCTTTGTTATGGCAGCATGAAATAATAAATATTCGACGAAATGTTTCCGATTTAATATTTTCTAAGGTTTAACAAGCTTCAAAGAACTATAAACATCCATAGCTGGGCAAATAAAAAAAAATCACACACAAAGCAGTGACACTGAACTTTTGAATTCATCCAATAAGTCACTGATAACATTTGCAATGAAATAAGTTTTATCATTATTCTTCTGAAATTATGTTCCACTACTTGATTTTTCTGGACCACCATGGTCATACATTTGGTTTTTTTTTTTCAAAAACAGTGTACAATATAATTAGCATATTCTGCCTGCAAGGGGTAGGTCAAAGATTTCCTTTATCACTTTGATTTCTTGCTTGCTTTTCATATCTTCAGACTTTATTCTCTGACCGCACTTTCATGTCTGTTTCTCATGTATTTGTAATATACATGCATAGATTTATAAAATACCCAATCTGTCTCATATATCCCATTATCCAGTAATTGTATTTCTACTGTTGCTAACTTATTAACAACTTTCATCCTTTTAGCTTAATAGATCTGTAGGAAACTTCCCATCCAAGAAAGGAACATGGCAGTATTTTTCCTTGATTCACTCTTTCTTCTGTCATCTTTCATCTTTATATATCCTCCCCGGAATAGTCTTCCAGAGAAGCTTGGGAGGTGACTTTGACTGAGGAAGGGGAGCAACATGCCAAAAAAAGAGAAAGCCACCCTCTTTCCCTGCCTAATTTCTTCTGACAGAACTCTCCCAAAGGCCAGCTAAATAGATTATAGTTTGTGGACTAACTTTCCAGGGTTAACTAAATTAAGTTACATTAAAACAATACAATATATGATATGTTCTATTACTCTGTTTGCCTTTTTCTGTTTTTGCAAATGGTGGTGTTGGAACTGTAATATAATAAAATAAGCTATATTCAGCAACGGGATCTAATCACAGCTTAGTTATGAAATGTGCATTTAAAAACAGGCCGACAGACAGATAAACCCTGCTATACATTCTTACCTGGTGTTAGAAAAGAGATTCCATGAAACTTACCCAAAAAACGCAGATGAGCTGAGAGATTGTATGCAAATCCTTGAGGCACAAAAGAATAATCAGCTTCATCTTCTGGGGTAACATCATCAATGGTTAGCTTATGGATTCTGAAAAACAAATATTTGTCATGGATGAAGGTGACAAGGATAATGTCCCAGGATAATGTTGCAGGATCCAATCTGGGTCGGTCAGCGGGATCAGAAATTTTGTCTTCTGAGTTTTCGGACTTGTGCTGGAGTCCGTCTTCAGGGAATTTTTGTCTAGCAGACTGTGTGCTATTCTGCGTGTGGTATTTGTACTGTCTGTTGTAAGTGGCTTTTTAGATATTGATTGGAGTATGTTGATGGCTGCCTTTTAAGTCATTAGTTGTTGTTTGCTTGTGCTGCCCAGCCCTCACCTTTTAAGTACTTGATAGGTGGGTGGTAAATCAGCACTTCTGTTGACTGAAGAGGGGCCTGTTTCCCAGACTCCAATTACTTCCCTGGTTGTTTTTAGGCCTGCTCTTCCAACAATCTTAATAACTAAAAAGTTGAAGGTGTGTCCTTGTTCACTGCAGTGTGAGACTACCAATGAGTTCGGGTCTCCTCGTCTGACCACTTGCTTGTGTTCTTGCATGAACACAAGCGAGTGGTCAGATGAACACTAGGGAGTGGTCAGACGAGGAGACCCGAACTCCAGCATGAATCTGAAAGCTTGGAAGACAAAACCTCTGGTCCCGATGACAGACCCAAATTGGATCCTGCAACAAATATTTGTGCTCGAGTCTAATCTTTCTCCAGTGTAAATTGGACAGATTGTATCCAGTTGTTGTCTAGTAGATTGAGCCTAATTTTTCCCACAGTGTAGATGAATTATGTATGTTTTAAACCATATATATTATTACAAATTAAATCTGATTTTTTGCAAATTTCTATGGGAAGCATATGAGTCTTAATTATCTAATAATAATTTAAGTTAATAAATTGCCAAACTATTTCACAATATTAAAGCATTTTAACATACATAACTATTAATGAGACAAAATATATCATCAGGCCATAAATTTTTTTTTTCATATCTACCATAGTCACTGATATTCAAAATTGGTCAATTGAGTAAGATGGGCCAATCATTGCAATATCAAATTAAAATTAAGAGAAGATTAAAGGTGTTCCATGAAGCACCTTGATGGATTAAAACAGGGATCCCAAAATCCCAGACTATGGACTGGCAGCGGTCTGCAGCATGCCAGAAACTGGGCCGTGCAAACAAGTGAAGCCCCATCCATGGGATGCAAGCAGCACACAAAACCATGCCCCCTCCAATCCATGGAAAAACCTCTCTCTACAGAAGGGGTCTCCAACCTAGGCAACTTTAAGACTTGTGGACTTCAACTCCCAGCTTTGCTGGCTGAGGAATTCTGGGAGTTGAAGTCCACAGGTCTTAAAGTTGCCATGGTTGGAGACCCTTGCTCTATGGAGCTGGTCCCTGGTGCCCAAAAGGTTGGGTGCTGCTGGATTAAAAGGTAATTCCATTTCTAATAATTTTAGCAGGAGCAGAGTACCACTTATTCAAAAATTTCCATTATATACCATATTAGACCGCTGCTGCTGATTTCAGTCTTTCTGAATGTATATCCAGAATGTTAATTAGTAATCCAATATTATCAGTTATTTCTTTTTTGGATATCTTTTCATCGTAAGAGTAAATCTCAAAGAAAAATAATACAGACATATGGCAGGCCAATATTTCTATAACTCAAGGAGAGTGATTTTTTTGGCTGACATAAATTTTTTAAAAATAAACAGAGACCCATACAAGCACAAAATAACCAATAATGGGGGGGGGGGGGGAAACAGCAAAAATCAGACAAAAATAAAAATTAAGACACTATATAAAGCAAAAACAAAACAAATCTTAAAACACAACATCTAATGTTAGCATTCCTATTTTTAGTTTTCAATACTGAAAATCCAAAAGACCATATTTAAATGTTCACAGTATCTGAAAAACGTATATTACAAACTTCAAATTTACTTAATTGTTAATGAATTACTTGTGCATCTTCTTAAAAAAAAAAGAAAAAATCATTTAGGATTTTCAGCTTTCATTTTTTTTTTTTTCTGCTTGCAGTTGATGGGGATTTTAAATCACTTTTCTCACACCACGTAAGTAATCCTACGAAAATCAATATTTTGCAATCACTGTAAAATGTATAATATACCTGCCAATATGGGAGATTTTAATCCGATCGTTTGGGGTGACCTCTTTCCCATTTTTCAGCCAGATGCCCTTGACATTCTCATCGGACACCTCACACTTGAACACAGCCTGGTCTCGTGCCTTCACGGTCAGATCTGCAATACTTTGGTACACCTCTAGCTTCTTTTCTGAGATTGTGAATTGGGGAACAAATCAACAAGATTGCAACAGGTCACAGGTAGGAAACACTGTAGATACTGCTTTTACAAAAAAAAAAATTAAAGGAAAAACCACCTCTTCCAGAAAAGGTGAAATAAGAAGGGATATTTAGGAATGTGTGAGAATTTAGTGTAATTTGATGTGGAAGGCAGTGCTGTTATCAGAATATGTGTTACATCAACATCAACATACAATGCATAATTAACTATTCTATTACTAGTTATTACTGTTACAAAGAAGGCCATTACCAATCTCCTTACACATTTTAAAAAGCATATTCTTATTTATTTCTCACCTTGTACAATCAATTCTGCAACAGACTCCCCACCATTAGTTTTGACTTTGTAATGCCCACTATCTTCCTTGGTGGACTCATTGATGATGAGGTGGTGCTTTTTACCATCCTTTTTGAACCGATATTTGAATGCCTCTTCTCGAGTAAGCTCTACACCATCTTTCTCCCTGTGGGTATCAAAGTATCATTGTGCTTATTATTATTATTTTTTGTGTATGGCATTCCTACATTAGCCAGGAGACCACAATGCTATTGCAGAATAGTAGTTTGGCTTTCAATTTACTAGTTCTGTTGTAGGACATGCTCACACACTTCCTAAGGAGGGTGAGCTAGCTTCGCACCAGAAAGAACGAGTGGCTTTTCCTGCAGTGTCTTCTAAGGCCTTCTCCCTTCCCTGGAGCCTGATGGGTTCAACTCACTTTTCCGGCCATATAAGACAGATGGTGACTACCCATAGTTTTTTTTTTATCCCTGGTAGTCTGAAACATGATTCCTCTCTTTTTAAAAACTTTGTTTGAGTTCAAAAAGCTAAGTAGTTGGAATTAGTTGGGTATTTAAGGGGAGGTCACTGGGTAATACCAGAGCAGTAGTCTTGACCAGGAAGCCAGAATAAGATTCTAGAAGAAGGCAATATGAAGTTGCTTCTGCGTTGCTGCCAAGAAGACCAAATAAGCATGTCCATGAAATCACCAAAGGTTGAGCTCAATTAGAGGAAATCTTAATCATTTTAAATAAAGCCCTTTGGCCAGTTTAGGGTATAGCTCACCCTCAATAGTGAAGTTTTCCCCCCATCCCCTTTACCATTTCACGGTAGCCCCATCTTCAGACACTTCAGCTTCAAACTCTACTCTTTCCCCAACTGTGACCACTTGGTCTTCCAGAGAATGAGTAATCAGGATGGGAGGCTCTAGAAATGAAATGAGAACTTGATTTCAAAATGGAGAATATGACAGGCCTAAAAACTAAGAATGACCAATAGTGATTCTTCCAAGCTGAGTTCTTTATTGTTTCTACACCTATAGACAGAATCTTGCCAGACTGAGCAGTCTACTATCTGCATCTTCCATATACACTGAGGACTATTAGGGGGGGCCTGCTTTGACATCTTTCTCTCACACAAAATATTTGGATTAAGTTGTCTCTTATTCTTCTGGAATGCACCTGTTCCCTGTGGGATCCACCTCCTAACTACATTCCATTACAGAAAATGAAGATAATTTAAAACTTTAGCATTTGTTTTTCGTTCTTCTAGACTACATTCATGTGGAATAAGATTTATTTTGTTCTTCACGACCAAGGACAGCATATTCCGTGCCACTCAAGATCATGAAGCTTTTCTGAGAAAGTCACAAAAAACTCAGACAAAAGAGAAGAACAGAAAAAGAATAACAATGGGTCCCAGATTTTTCTCTTATTTTCTTCCAAAATCTAAGTTCCTGACATTATTTTTGTACATTATTCAAGCTGTCCCTTTTCTTTCACAACAGTGACATTTTTTGTCTTGGCTATACTTATACAGTGCAATACAATGTTATAGTGGAATTCAGGATGATAGTAACATCTGACACTCTTGGATGTTGTCATTACCCTGTGGTCTCCCTTTAATATTTTCCTAGTGCATTCAATAGTATCAGACAGATGGATCTTGCTGTTTTAATTCTCCACAAAATTCATAAAATAACCAGAAGGCAATACAATAATTGAAAATGGCAGCCAAACTCAGCATTACTCAAAATAATATGAAGGAATGTAGAGTTGGCCTTAGGAAGATGAAAGGAATGAGCAAAGTGTTAAGGGAGAAGTTTTGAACAGCATTACTTCCAAATGAAACTCAACCCAACACTGCCTCAATTTTGTTTGGTATAACATGAAATAGAGAGAAGTTCTGACAGGCTTTCAAGATACTGTTAACCTACCCGGCAACTTAAAAAGCATTTCTGGAATCTCTGCCTTTTCTGTTTCATGATCTCCCTTACCTTGAAAGGCTGACATCTATCTTGAAAGCTTGTCAGGGTTTCTCCTATTACATTTTACACTAAACAAAATTAAGGTAAGGTTATTTTGAATTTCTCATCTTTTCTGAAATTCTTCTTTAACAATTCAGTGATCCCTTTCCCATTTTCAAGGTCAGGACCACATTCTTTCATACTACAGCAATTACTTCAGATGTGGCCCACTCAAACAGTCTTCAGCTGCAACTCAAGTCACCTTCAATTAAATCCAGCCATCTATATGGGTTTTGTATGTTGGAAAGGTTGAGTTAGGTCACATTCCTGTGAAACAAGTAAAAACTCATCTTATACTACCTTATTCCCACTTCTCTGTTCTCAAACTAAATATGATCACTTTTGTAAAAGGTATATACTCTTCATTACTTTTCTTCCTTTTCTCCAGCCCTATAATTATCATGTTTGTTTCAGAAAGAACTTAAAGCTGCTTCTTTGAGAAGATGAAAGGACATAACTGACAAAATGTAAGAAGGATTTAGAATTGGTGGCTTGAATCATATTGTTGTTTAATTAACCCTAACCCTAACCAAAACCATCTGCCCATAATAGTCAACACTAGCACATCTACACACAACTGTATGTTTATAGAATTACCATGCTTCTTTATCCTCCTTTAAATGGAAGCTCTTTTGAATTTAATCATTATCTTTTTAATATATTCTGAAAGATGATATCTAAAATTGTCTCGTATTTTAATTCTAATTCAATTCTAATATTCACTAGCCCAAGTAATACAGAAATACAATATGGAATCTGCAGAATTGATTTTAGAACTTTTAGAACCTTTTCATTTTAATATATAGTAATTGTGACTGATTTGTGCTATTTTTTTAAAATCTCTTTATATTTTATCTTTTTATCAAGGTACACAGAGTAACATTCTGCAAACCAATCTTACATATAGTTGGAAGTAAATGCCACTTCATTCAATCTGGCTAAATATCAAATGAGCATGCAGAAGAATTTCAGGTTCAAAATAACCTATTAGCTTCTGCAGAAAATTCAAAGATTTGACAATCTCATGAGGTAATATTCATTAGAGAAGCAGAAATATTTATAATGCCTTCTGGTACGTAAAAATATGGTAAATACAGACATGCATAAATTTTTTCAAGTTCAGGAAATAATGGAGAAAAAAGAGAAGAAGCCTTACACACACACACACACATTAAATTGTTGCTAAAAATAACATTGGGTTGGCAAAATTGCAACAGCACAAAATGTAGAATTTCAGGATGTTGCTCGAAATGTTTGAATTATAATCTAGGACTTAGTCTGTACATCTCATAGCCCAACCCAACAACAATAATAAATCATTCACCTCTTACAAACAGTTCTGTGAAAGTCTTCTCTTCCCCAATCACGCATTGATATGCTGCGTCATCAGCCAATGAGCAGTGGTTTATGGTCAAGATCCTTTTATTTCCCAGAGATTCGAAAATATATCTAGAGAAATGCAAATGAAGATGATGAAACTTGCAGAGATGGCTAAACTGACTTCCTTGATTATAGAAAAGACAATATTTATATTTATTGCTGACTAGCAACCTCTTCTAGAATCTTTGTGTGCAATAGAACAAAAAAAACAATAAACTTATGATTTACAGTTTTGATGGTTAGAAAAAAAAGATAATAGAAAAAAAGAGGAGGTTTTTTTGCAATCATCGAGTAAGAGATAATTTTGTATTTGTACTTATTACGGTAAAGAAAATTGGAAGGTACATTCTATTTCTTTTTATTCTTACTTTTTTCCACTTTGGGCCTTTCTTTCTTTCTTTCTTTCTTTCTTTCTTTCTTTCTTTCTTTCTTTCTTTCTTTCTTTCTTTCTTTCTTTCTTTTTCTTTCTTTCTTTCTTTCTTTCTTTTTAATTTTATATTAGTTCTTATTAGTTCTTATCTTTTAAAATTCTTTAATAAAAATATGTAAAAAAATAGAAATGATTTAAAAAAAAAAATCTAACACAGAATAGGTATCACCTAGATTCCTGGGTATTTTTGATCAGCTATGTTCACATACACATATTCTATACAGTGTGTAGAGAAAAATGATAAAAGATAATTGCAAAGATTGTAGTAAAAAAAGAACAAGGAACAATTACATTTTTAAAAGGGAAAGAAAATGCAGTGATATTGATGAAAAAAATGGAAGTAGGTGAAAAACCATGAAAGAAGAAGCCTCCACCAGAGTGGCTGGTTAATTAATAATAATAAAATTAATAAAAGTGTTGAAATAATTTGGGAATGAAATTGAAGTGAAGGAATGCTTAGCAGGAGTGTTTTAGAGATTTGTATAGGAATGCTAGTGATAGATTAAAGTTACCTTGAGTAAATTGGGTGGCCTATACATTTTATAAACATAGAAATAATAAATAAATGAACAGAACTCAAATGCTATAAATGTTAACGTTCAGGAAAAAAAAGTAATACTTGCTGTGAGAACCTTGAAAAATTATAATTTTTTAATAAAATTATAAAGCCACAAGCATGGATGGTAAAATTTGGGAAATATTAAAATATATATGGATATGGTTTACATATAAAGTAATAGTATGATTTGTTTAGTATGTGTAAAGACTTCTCTGTTCCGGATGATTGGAAGAAAATTGTTGTTGTTTCCTAACACAAAGTGAAAGGCGGTGTTGCAACTTCGCACATAGTCAAAAACAAATAAGATCTATATGAATGTGGGAAATAACACTCATTGCAATTTAACGAAAGCATACATAAAACAATAGCTTGATTGATGGAATATTTTGTGGGAACATGGACTTGATGGTTGATTGCTGAATGCAGTAAGAATGGCATATATATGTAAATAAAACTAAATGTACATGACAATAAAGGCACTCCTTGGCAGATGGCTTAGCACCAGGATTGGGATTTGTGATAAACCATTACATTTTTAAAATGTATTCATGAATAAAAATATAAGAAATGCTTATGATGAAATTTGAGGTGTGTTACTATGGATATGAAGCTATACATAGTTATGTATACAGAATGGAAGTACTCCAATGTTGTTGGCTCGCAATCCAAATGATTTGCAATGAATGTTAGATTGCATAATGTGGTGAGGAACATGGAGGTGAAAATTAATGTATAATGAGCAATAAAGTTGTGTTTGACTGCAGAAACTGTGTGAACAAATACTTAATGATGAAAAATTGAAACAAAGAGATGGATTTAGGTTCCCTGGTAAAATGTTGATCAAAGAAGGGAAGATGGATGGAGACATTTTAAGACAATATTGTGAATGCTATAGAAAAGTGGTAGGTAGCGTATATTTGATGGCAAGGAATGGATGTTTATCAAAAGAAGGGGAAACTTGTTTATATGGCAGTAATTGCCTGCATTCTGAGGAACATTACAGAAATAAACTGCAGGGGAAATATACTTAAGATATATGCGGCAAAACAAGAAGCATTAGGGTGAAGAATCAATAGTGTCAAATGAATGTGGATTTAATGCAAGAATGATCAGTATTAATGAAATAAATTGCAGTGGATTGAGAGACTGAATCAAGAAAAGGCATAAAACAAATGCATGACATGAATGGATTGAGAGAAAGGGGAAGAGTGGAAACTTAGATGAAATTGATGGGATCCTCAAAAAAAGAGGAAAGAGAAGGTAAATGTGTGACATGAGGCATGGGCATTATGATAACAGACACTGTTTTCAAGGGCAAATGTATGGATTGGTAAAGATGAGTGACTTGGGGTAAACTACATTTAGCTGTACTTCCTTCTCTTTCTCTTATTTTGTGCCTTAATTCCCTTGCTGTAATGTATGCTTTCTTTCATGGGGCTCAGTGTGAAATAACTCAGCAGATTTTCTTATTTCTCTCTGCTTGTTGCAGAGAGCTGCTTCTCTTTCTTTACCATAGATTTCTCTCTTTTAAAAACACCATCTTACAATGCTCGGATGGTCCTGTGTCCTCCTGCTGATCATGATTGGCTTATTACATTATTTCTTTCCCCATTTCTGTGCTTTGCATAATGCTGCTCACCCAAAAAGACTTGCATAATGGGTATGAATTATATATATCCTCATCCTGATCTAGATAACAAAATAATGTGCAAAAGACTAGTAAGGGACTCATCTATTCCTTGGGATATGCATGAAAACAATTAAACATGTAGCAGTTATTCAGGTCACCAAAAAAACTAACATCTTCATAAATTGCTTAATAAGGCAGAAGTAATTACCATGGTTTTATGTTAGATACTTTACTTATGCCCAAGTGATCATGCAGTATGTTATCATTAGTTCAAACATATTCACTTAGGACTAGTCAAACTTGTATTAAAAGACCTCAAAACTAGATTGACTTATTTGTAATTTCTATCTGAAAACTCTGGGGGGGAGGGGAAATCAGCAAAAATATATTCTTTGCTATATTGTAGATGAAGGAAAGTAGAAAAAACAAGAAGTGCAATATGAGGACTTACTTGCTAAGAACAAACGATGGATGGGGTTCATTCAAGGCAGAGATGAGTAGAGGAAAGAGAAAAACCAGACATGAAAAACTATATGAATTAGCAGTCTTACAATATAGTAAGCATTAATCCCACCTCATTTTCTCAACTGCTTATAGCTTTTGTTGATATTGAAGGCTTCTGGAGTGAATGGGTAGAGGTATCAAAAGATTCAAGATCGTGGCCATCACTGTGCAATTAAAGCCCAGTCCTTATTTATGTGAGTTGCACATAAAAATGGGGTGATTGTATAGTTGCAATCACAAACTTGACTTTTTTTGACCCCCACCCACCCATAGATGCCTCTGGTTGCTATTTTTTCTCCCTCTCCATTCTGATGAAATTTCCTTCTTTCCCAGTTTTGGTGATGACTAGATTTCCTATATTCCACATTATATCCATAAAATATTTCATACTGCTGTATAATACTAATCCAAATGCTTTCATTTTGTTCTCTTGATTACCTGCCACTCACTTGGATCTCTTGTCCATTCTTGAGCCATTTAACTTCCTCATCTGGGTTAACAAGTTCCACTACTAATTTGATTTTCTGTCCTTTGTCAACCTGATATGCCGGGTCCAACCTCTTCTGAAATGCTGTGGACAAAATTGGTTTAAAATTAAGATTCATGTTATTTGAATACATCCTATAACTCAGATGCTGCCAAATGGAGACCTCCTGGCTCTATTAATCAAAAGCCATTCTGCTTTTTTTTAACTTGAGTGGGTATTTTTGTGATATGAAAAAAAGTAGAAATGCAGGTGGGGAAAAAGAGGCAGGCTAAAATTCTATGCCTAGAAAGAAAATTCCACAACAAAAGTGTCATCTGGAATTGTTTAAGAATGACAAGAAATCCCAAGCAACCCCTTCCATCCTTGTGCATTTAAGTCTGCATTTAAAATATTTTCATGCAATGGATTTTGGATATTGAAGAACATTCAAATTCAATACAAAAATAAACATTTTGCCTACATAAGGCAAAGAAAGATAAATTCTAAATAAAAGTGATTCTTATGACATTCTTATGACTGATTCTAATTTTTTTTAAAAAATATTCTTGATTATGTCAGAAGAGGGATAGATAAAGGTACAGAAAGAATCCAATCTGAGCTGGACATTGGGACCAGAGGTTTTTCCTTCCAAGCTTTTGGACTCATGCTGGAGCCCATCCTCAGGGAACTTCTGAGTCTCCAAGATGCACACATTGAGAATTGAGATTGAGAAGTTTCCTGAGGATGGACTCCAGCACGAGTCCAAAACCTTGGAAGAACAAACCTCTAGTCGTCATGACCAATTCAGATTGGATCCTGCAACATTATCCCGAGACATATATATTTGTCTCATTCACATAGGAAGGGCCCCAGAGATGATGAGCAAGGAATTGAAGACAGGTAATCAAATATGGAGTCAGGGCAGCACCTTTCAACAAAACCAAGATTGTAGGAGCAAGACTTCGGTATAATTATATACAGTATGGAAGCTTTGACTTTGCACTGAAAGGGATGTATACAGCTTCATCCCAGTTTGCAATAAAAAGTTTGATTTAGCTGAGTTGCAATAAGCCTATTCCGGAATAAGGGCTGAAGTGTCTGGAGCACCAAGATTGACTGCTGAACTCTGTAATGAAGGCTGGCATCTACTTTAATGCCACTCAGTTTAGAATTATAAACAAATTGGGCATAATAAAATTTACTGCTAGTTCAGTTTCTCCAGGATCAGACCTTTCCTCACAATTAAATGTCAATGATTATTAATTCCTTTCCTGGTCTATAAGTAGACTGCAACTAGTATTTCTGCAAGATTAACAGCCATCTTCCAATCCTAGATTTGATATACAGATGCTTCAAAGGTTACAATCTGTTTTCTTCTATATTCACTATCTTTTGATAAATAAACTGACGAAACCTTGTGCAATCAGACAGAATAGCTAATGTTTCTTTTTCAGTGTAAGAATAATTTTTATCTTCAGTTGTCATAGTTAGAAGCATATGATCCTAGTAAACAATCTTGAAGCAATATTGGTCCCAAGCTTCTATTTTTTGCATGAATAGAAGCAGTAAACATTTTGCCAACATGATATCTCAGCAGGGACACCCTATTTAACAAAGCCTTAAGCTCTGCAAATGCCCCCTCACAGATATCTAACCACTGAAATTCAACAACATCGTTGAACTTGTCAGAAAAATATAAAGTATAGCTATACATTTAGCCAAACAAGCAACAATCAAGATATTTTGAATGAGAAGGGGGAACTCAAAAATAAACAAGAATTGAGTGATCAACGGATTGATAAGACACAGTATTCACAAGTGCAAATACAGTACATTCTAGATATGAGATGTTAGGGTTTTTAGGAGCTTGCTATATCCCAGGCAATAAGATGCAGAGTCAGAAATCACCTTCAACTCAGTTTTTGCTTTATTCCAGAATAGAACATCATCAATGAATCAGGACAAAGGATAAAGAGGAATGGAAC
>JANHJO010007012.1:22804-34459 GCA_032468235.1 Pseudoxyrhopus heterurus | reverse complement strand
AGGCTTTTTTCTCTGACAAAGAGAGCCACTCCAGTCAAGCAGGATTCCTTTTGCACCGCTTTTTGCAGGAGCTTTGCAGGAGCCGGCAGGGTGAGGGAAAGTTTTTCGAGCCAGCCAGGAGTGATTTTTACCATTAAAATTATCCTAACCTGTGGGGCCTGGGAGTGGGCGGGGCCAGCTGGAATTTCTACTACCGGTAGGGGCGGACCGGGGCGTTCTGGTTGAATCCCACTACTGGCTGAAGGTCATTGAGTGGAAAAAAATTGCTTCTCCATGAGATTCTTTTAGACCAGAGGTGTCAAACCCAAGGCCTGTGGGCCGGATCTGGCCCGCAGGGTGCTTAAATCTGGCCTGCGGGGCCGGCCTGGAAATAGCAAAGGACCAGCCAGCGGTGCCTCTGCTAGCCTACCTGTGGGCCGTTTTGGCCAGCAAAGTGCTGCAGGAGACCGTCCAGGCCGAAAATGCCCCCCGTGCCCCATTTTGGCCAGCAGGATGCTGCAGGAAGTGCCCATCCCATCTCCCCACCCCGCCATCTTGCAGAGAATTACAATGCTGAGCTGGCCCTTGAAGAAATCCAGTTTGACACCCCTGCTTTAGACAAATATTAGGTCACATGTCCTTCTAATCAAAGTCAAAATTATGGTTCAGATATTTTTCCAATTCCTGAGTGATTTCTAAAATTAGGCAAGTTTCTACATATAAATCAAGCTACAGAAATGAGCAAGTTATTCTTTCAAATCATTTGTGGGAAGAGACTCTGCATGTGGTAGCAAGCATTTTCCCTTCCTCTTTTGGGGTTGGGCCTTAGAAAAAACAGAATCAGTGGTCTTACGTTCTGCTTACTTTTGCTGAATAAACAATCTAACATTGTTAGAGATGCAAAATTAATCTGAATTTGGTTTGCTTGCAATCACAGCAGTTTTAGTGCTTTCAAAATTTAAAACAAATAATGTGTGATCTGTTTTGTAATTGGGTGACAAATTAAATTGCAGAAATACAATTGTATCAGTTTCAAGTACAGACATGTTAGGAGTAGGACAACTAATATTCATATACTGAACTGAAACTGCAACTGAATTATATTGCTTTGTATCCATTGTCTCTAAAATATCTGAGATGAAACACCTTCCATGCATACCTTCTGAATGGATAAGCTGGTTAAAATTGCCACTTTATAGCTACAGTACTTACCTGGGAGTAATTTCTAATTTAAGTGGAGCTTAATTTGAAATAGATAGGCATAGAATTCCAAAAGACTTTGCTTGTACATTCTCCAATTATCTTTGAATTTATAAAAAATCCCAACAAAATCCTGGTTCAAAATATGTACTGACATTTGAAAAAAAAATAGATCCATGAACATATATTTTTAAATGCAATAAAGCAGAAATTGTCATGTAGTTTTTTGAAAATAAAAATTAACTTGGAAATACAATGAAACTGATTTATATGCAAACACTGTGAAAATGAGAGTCCATAACTAAATACATAAATAATTAAAAGGAAATGTCATTTCCCTGTTGTCCCTTCTTCAAAACTCTATTTTACTCAGACTTTATCATTTCTTTACTGAGCACATATTTTAGTTTGATGTGTATTTTCTCCCAGTGCATGCCTTACACAAGACACAACATTCAGCATGAAATAATTATTATTATTACTATTATAATATTATAGTAGCTGTAATATAGCATATTGATACTATGTTATATACTGCTGTCAAAACATAAACGTTTTGGTAATAAGGAAAATATAACACATTACCATGGACAACCAGGGTAAAATTACAGCTATCAAATTTGTCCTTTGTAGCCACCTCACATCGATACCCCCCTGCATAAGTTGGTTTTGCATCAATAATGTTCATTTCGAAGACATAAACCTTGAAAAAAATAGAATAGAAATAATTGGTCCTCTTTGGGACACATAAATCTGAATGTTATTAACTAAGAGTTCTTCTGTATGAATTTCCCAGTCTTGAATCTTGTTCTCTATAATATTCATATGGAATTACTAGTTCACAGTGAATCCCTAAGAGCCAAATTCAGCTGGAGGGATTTTTTTTTTACCTTTTACCTTCTCCTAATGGAAAAGTTCTTGTTCCTTTTTTCTCTTAATTTCCCCCCCTACCAAATAGTTTGTCATAAGAACTTATGGATATTTGAACTTGCTTAGGAACTCTAGTGAGATCCTCAATATCTACAAATTTACCTTGATGTATGTAATATATTCATTCTTTGTTCTATTATACTGTCTGAATCCCATTATATTTTCTATATATCTAACGATTGTTAGCTAACTACGGTAGAAGAGGCACATTCTTCTCTCTATTTCTAGTTAGAATGGACTGATGAAATACACGAAGCCGAGTTAAATACACTTAAAAGTGAAAAAGGAAAAAAAAAGTTTCTGGAAAAGACTTAGATTGATTTTTAAAAAGTTAATCCCTAAGAGATTATCCTTTCTTTATCTGTAAAATTCAGTCACTGGGGGAAAAAAACAGACTTAAGTATTTTTATCATCCTTTTTCTGACACAAATGTACTTTCTTAATTAATGCAAATTATGCATTGGGAGAAGATGCATAACACCGAGTGGCATTTCACACCTAAAGTAAATTTTACCAGCTCTTATTCAGTATAGTTTAAGCAAGAGGTTGTAAACAGTATTTTATGTCCAATGATAATAAAACAGTAGTTATATATAATTCTTGATATTGCTGAGAAGAAGAAATGTTATTGTTACGATTATGGTGCTTTCACCAAAATATAAAAAGGTGGAATGGGCAAGTTCTTCTTAAGGTAGTTGTACCTTGTTGGTTCGATCATAACTCTCATGAAGCTGAAGGTGTTTTCCCACTTTGCTTCCCAGGTCCATCCACTTTCCCTTGAACCATTTGGCTGTAGGTTTCTTCAGCAAGCTTTCACTTGCCACTATAGCAGTGAATGCAATGTTCCCACCTTGAGAGAGAAATTTAGGTGAGTATGGAATTTCCAGAATAAAAGGTTCCTGCTACATCATGGACTGACTATGTCAGAGAAACTAGTTTTGCAGAACAATCTTTCCCTTAAGGACCTAGGACAGGGACAGACAACTTCCCTGAGTGTCATGCTAGGGTTTGTAGGGGAGACTTGAACTTCACAAGGAAGCTGGGTCAGAGGTTTAAAGGATGAAATGGGAGACTTGTGCATCTTCAGAATTAAAGCTAGCATTTTTCACCCCACCCTCCAAAAAAGTGCAAAAAGATTCCACATTTTTCATTCCACCTTTTACGGGAGGTCTGGGTTTGTGTGTGTGACAAAATGAATGTTGTTCAGCCACACACACACCCTTTTTTTTTTTTTTTTTTACTTCTGGCCTAGAATCTGTGCCATGCACTTACCAATTGCAACTTCTCCATCCTGTGGTCGAGTCACAAAAATACCAATAGGGTCGACAGGTATTTCTTTCTGGGCTTCTGTAGGAAGAACTGTAAGTCAATTCAAGATCAATATAATTAATAATGATAATAATATAAATGTACATGCTGCCTGACTCCCAGTGACTCTGGGCAGTTTACAAATTGTTAGAACACTAAAGCTAGAAAACAACACAAAACAAAAAAGATAGATTATAGAAAGAAGAAAGTTATGTTGTAACCATAGTGTAAATGGTAAATTTATAATTGTACTTATAATTACGGTAAAGAAGATCAAAAGCTACTTCTGGACACCTTTTTTCTTTCTTTTCTATTTTTTGTTTAGTTCTTTTCTTTCCTTTCTCACACTTTTAACTATCTCTTTTCTTTCTTTTTCTTTTATATTAATTTGTATTAGTTTTTATTTTCCTTCTAAAATATTTAATAAAAATTACCTATCTATTTATCCATTTATATATCCTTGCAAAGAACCTGGTCTTCAAGGACCTTCAAAACTCAAGTATGATAGAGGCTGTTCAATTCTTGGTGAAAACTCAAGGGGGAAATCTTGGAGGGAACTTTTTCTACAAATATAAAGGATACAAGATGAACAAGATCCATGCCATCAACATGTATACCCTGCCACTCATCAGACACCCTGCCAATATAGTGAGCTGCCCAAAGAAGGACATAGAAGCTGCTGGTGTGAAGACCTGGAACTTGATGTTTGGAGGTTTCCATGCCAAATCCAACACCCAAAGACTACACTAGCCAGAAAGAGGGTGGTCAGAACCTGGTGAGTCTCAAAGTCACCATCCTGGGCGAAACCCAGAGCATCCATGAATACATCAGTCAGATGGCACTAAAAGATGAGCTTGTGAGAGAATGCCTGAGCATTCATGGGAGGAAGATCCAGCAGAGGAAGTGCCATGGCAAGACAAGACGCTGCATGAGATGTATCATTGATAGATAGCTGAAGTGGCAGATATTTTGGGAAATGTTACCAGTGGCTGGAAAGCGCTGGACTTAAAGACAGTATTGAGGCACTGATCATAACAGCACAAGAATAGGCGCTAAGCGTCAGATCCATATGCTATCATACTATCACACTAGAAAGGATCCAAGGTGCACTGCAGACTGTTCAGAGAGACCTCAGAGACAGTCCAATACATAGCGGCAGAGTGTAAGATGCAAGCAGAAATAGCATATATTGAACAGCAGAAATAAGCAGCTGGCATTATGTGCAGGATGTGCAGATATTCCTATATATAATGCCAGCTACTTGTTTGTGTACAAAATATGAGCTGGATCTTCCTAGGTCAAGAGGGGAGATCCCACAGAAGGTCATCAGTAAGTTACGTAAACTACCATGCCTGTCTATCACTATCAAGCAAGGGGACATGGAAAAGAACACAGCTATATTTATGCCAGGTCTGGTCTGTTAAAAGCAGGGAGCAGACTTTAAGTAGACAGAATGGCACTCAAAAGACCTGTATTTAACAAAAGTGTTCATTGAAGTAAATTGATTACTGGGAACTAATCACAGTTGTACAATCACTAGCTACTTTGCTGTTGGGCCTTGTGATGTCAGCTGCAGGCAGATCAGCATAAACAAGTATATAATTTGGCAAATTATCTGAAAGATAACCAAAGATAACATAAGAAATAGAGCATCTACATTTCATACAAAAAGCCCTCAGCTGTATATTCTGAATCTCTAAATTGTGTTCTTGTTTAAAATGTTATTAGTCGGTGGAGGCAATGTTGAACTAAACAGATCAGTGGCTTGGTCTGTTATAATATCATTTTGATATTCCCCCAAAGGGGGAAAATAATAATTTTTCAGGTATAGGCACGAGAAAATAGTTTAATGGAAGTGTATACATATTTTCTCATCTGTAACAAAGTTTTATAGTACATTGGTTGTATTTTTATTTATTTATTCATCACATTTCTATTCTGTCCATCTCATCTAAGTGACTCTGTGTATACTAAAGTTTGTCAAGCCACATAATGTAGGTTTTTTGTATTCTCTTTGTTGTCAGTAAATATTCATTTTCTTATAATTAGGGTCAGATTAATCTTTGTGCCTGTTACTATTTTTACCTTCTGAGACTTTGTTATCACTTATAGCTTCAGCATCTTTAGATTCAGCATTTGTGGGTCCAGTGTTTGGTACAGTAAGTATGTCTGAGAAGGTTGGCTGATCAGAAGAAACGACAGGAGGAGGAACCTCTCCCATTTTTTCTAAAAAAAAGACACCATAGGAGAATTTTTTAAAATGAAAGTTTACAGCACATTGTAAGAATATGACATATTTTGGCAAAATTAAGATTCTAGTTAATACTGACAAATAAAAAAATTAATGTATCAAGAAGAATTTTCTAATAGCAAGAGATATTCAATTGTGGAACAGCCTGCCTCAGAGCTAGTGGACTTCACTTCCATTCTTCACTGGAAGAATGTAAATGGAGGTTGGATGTTTTAATAGTACACTGGGCAGGAGACCGGACCAAATTATCTCCAAAATACCTTCCCAAACTTACCCTTTGCGATAATTTATGAACATTTTTTTTTGCAGCACTGACTTATTTTTTCGTGTTCAATAAACTGGATTCTTTGAAAATTTTCAATCATCCTAGTCATGGCTGTCCCAAAGGTGCTTTTTCCAAAAGGCAACTGGACTTGTTGTTTTTTTTTTAAAAAAAAACGTTTTGCTTATCATCCAAGAAACTTCTTCAATTTTAACTGCCTGATGGGGAATTGGTGGATAAAAAGAGAAACATTTTCAAAAGGAAAAAAAAAAAACCCAAGAAAGTCCACTTGCTTTTTGGAAGAAGCACCTTTGGGACAATAAATGGAATTTTACAAATCCTCTTCATCACCTCGAAGCTTCACTGGTTTGAATGGGGATGGGTTTTGTGATGGATTGCCTCTTCCCCCATCTAATCTCTGCTTGTTCAACTGCCTTGCAAATGCAGAAATGACTTATCTGCCTGTGGGAGATTTGTGCTGAATCCAACTATTGTTCTATGGTCATGTCATTTAGCCTAGTGGTTCTCAAATTAGATTTCAAATGACAAAAAATAATAGTTCAAATACAAGGAAATACCACACTCTGTTTTCAGACAGTGGGTTTTTTCCCCCTATGTGGGTAGCATGGTTATTTTTGGTTTATGGCACAGATGCCTGCTGAGGCATCACACATAAAAAAGAGACAGGGTTTCAATTGCATGTTCATGGCTCGCATCTTGCCCCCCCTTTAAACGTCTCCCTGGGAACACCCCCGTTTTATTGGCTCTATAGTTTGTCTTAAATGTCTTCAAAGAAAGCTCATGTGTCACATTAATGATGGATCGAAACAGTCGCTTGAGACTTCTGGTTTACCTGGTTCTGTCACTTTAAGTTCAAATTTGACCTTGGAACTTCCAGCAATGACAGCATAAGTGGCATCATCTTCTTTTCCAACATTATTAATGGTCAAGGAGTGCTTATTCCCCTCCGATTTGATAATATACTTCTCACTTGTGGCAAGTTCTACACCATTTTGCTGCCATTTCACCTTGATGCCCATCTTCTCCGTCTCTGCTTCAAAAACAGCCGTGCCTCCTTCTGAGACATCTTTTGTCTTTGGTTTCTTGATGAATGCTGAAGCTAAAAAGATGGCAAATAAAAATAAAAAGTACAAAATAATCTATCCCAGGGGTCCCCAACCCCTGTTCTGTGGACCGCTACTGGTCTGCAGCATGCCAGAAACCGGGCCACGCAAACAAGTGAAGCCCCATCCATGGGATGCAGGCAACATGAAATGATACCCCCTCTGTTTGCAGAAAAACCTCTTTCCATGCCCAAAAGGTTGGGGGCTGCTGATCTACCCTGTTTTCTAATCCCCTTACCTATATCACTTGCGATATTTTTTTAAAGGCATTGACTTTCATAACTGAAACAGATGATCACAAATTTTTTTATTCAGTCTGGGGCCAGACTGAATATGCACTTTTAATACACCACTTTGATACTAGCTCCATTTTACCTCAACCACCTGTTGTTTAGGCAACCCACTGCTATGAACCAGAAAACAGGAAGATCAGTTTTATTTCCTTTCCAGTGAAATGCTTCGTTTTTCTGTAGAAGCCAGGATTCCCATCTGGTTAGATAATGATCCTCTTAGAAAAAGCCAGACCTAGTCTCAGCTATCCATGTTTTTGTGACATTAAATATACTGCATGATGATTTCTGAAGCTTGCATTACTAAATCATTCAGATATTCTGGTTAGTGAAATGCATTGTTTCCCAGATGTACTGTTGGTTGGTAGTTACAATGATAAGAATCAATTGCACTATGAAACTTTCTGAGAATCTTGGTGAGATTTGCTAAAGTAAAATTGGGAAAAAAATTCTGACCAGGATTTTTTAATCTAAAACGTTTTCTGTGCTAACATCACAAGCACAACCTACATAGGCTATGCTTGTGATGTTAAACTAGGACTTCACATTTGAGACAAAGAGATTTCTTTCCCTATGTAATATCCAGTTTCATAAACTACTAATGGTAGTCTGCTTTGTGAAGAGGCATGTGGATAACTGCTGAGAGGAAGTACAAAGGATCAAATTAATTAGGTAATGACATTGATCCTTGGGACAGGAGAAGCAAGCATCACTGATTTATTATGCACAAACTATATTATCTGGTGCTAAGTTTCTACAATATGTAGCGTAATTTCAGTTTGAATCTCTTGGATTCTGAAAAAAGATTTAAAAATAAACAGAAAACTTAGGCTGTGTTGAAGTGAATACCAGTCTCTCTAGGGGAACTTTATGGAATAGAATATAGAGGAAATAAGTATTTCACCAAAGGATTTCTGCAGATGAGTGCTCCTGTCTTTCTCAGAAGCCCTTTATTAGGAAAAATTAGACAAAATTAGACAGAAAGCCAGCATGCTTGATGTAGCTGTATTCAAAGTAAAATAATGACAGCTTATGCAAACTGCAAGACCAGATGGAGGCGGTCTAGTATCTATGCAATTATCAGAGAAGTAACAGTAATGAGAAGGAGTAGGAAGTGATGACAGCCCTGAGAATAAAATTTGCAGAGAAGTTAAGGGGATGGGGTGGGCCAATGCATACATTTTGACTGTATCTGCTGCTCTTGGAGGATAGTCACTGAGAAGACACAATGAGACCATACATAGAAGAGTGGTCCTTCCAACATTAAACAAATGGCATGTTGTAGGTAGCAAAAATTAAGTCCTGACATTTATATTATATCTGACAGGACTGGGTTACAGCATTCTTGGAAGTCAAGCCAGTTTGGAAAATGACTGCAAGACAAACACTTACTGCTCGTCTTCTCCCTTCAAAGCAGTAGGATAAAAAGATTTAGAGGGATAGCTTTGTAAAGCCAGTTGTTGTCACCCAGCCTTTTTAGCCTTTAAATCATCCATAAATACTTTAATGGTCTGTCAACAATGCCTTTTTAAGCAGTTTCTATCTTGTGATCATGGCAATTTAAATCCAACCCTGCTTAAGCAAAACCTGGTGAGTTCTGAATTGTTTTGGCCAACATCTTAAAAGAGACCCGGGACTACTATCCTCTTACTGGACACTTCCTCTACTATTGTGCCTTCTCAAGTTTCTGTTCAGGAAAGCAATAGTGTGTGTGTATACACACATATTTTCTATAAATTAAATTTATATGTGCTAAAGTTAATACTTCAAAATGCACGTAATGTGTGGGCATTACATTTAAATTAAAAATTTGCCTTCCAGAAGGTCTTTTACAGATTCTGTTGCAATACTGCATCAAGAGCACAACAAATAGAAACTTGTTTCATACACAGATAATTCAGATTTTTTGAGTTTCCCTGACATTCCTATTTTCCCCTAGGTTTTGTTCTTTAAATAAGCCCTGGTACTCCTGATTCTTTTTCTTATTAAAAAGAAAAGCCTAGGAAAAATAGAGATGTCAGGGAAACATCCCTAAATTATTATGTATAATAATTTAAAAATCAGCATTTTTTGTTGGTTTTGAACCTAGGACCATTCTGCGTATGGAACAAATCTTCTAACCACTATCCCATTGAGATAATGTCTTATGTGCACAGCAAAATTCTTCCTTCAAAAAAGGAATGGGGAGCATTCCTTCCTCTATGAAGTGGCTGAGAAACCAGGGTAAGCCTCAGGAGAACTTGCTCAGAGGTCACGTAGGTCATGGGAGAGAGAGATGATTAAAGAACAATGTTATCTATTTCTGTCCTACAAAAATGGTCGCTGGCCAGGAACAGAGCACAGGATAACATGAATAAACTCTCAATGACAAAATGCTGCTGGAATATTTTATCTTGTTCTTTGAACCATGATATGAGGGGAGTAATGATGAGAGGGAGAGGGAGGGGGAGAGAGATCTTAATTTAAGTCTATTAAGTCTATCAGATCTACTCTTTGATTCCTTCAATTTAGTCAAAGGTTGATCTCTCAGTAGCTTTTCAAAGGTGCAACTGAGTAGGCTGCTCCTCACTTACCATTTATCATCAGAACAACTCTGGTCTGGGAGAAGGTTTCTTGCTGTTAGTTTCATATGTTGTACTCAGCACAGAGAGAAACATAAAAATAATAATTTTCCTTAGCTGATTTCTTAATATAATAATATGTTATCTTCCTCTCTTTCAACAAAGTACAGCAAATGGAAATGAGTTTGGTGTGTACACGTGGCAGCTTCAGCTGGATCAGTGACAGAATTAGCCAATGTTTTGCTCTGGAACTATATTTAAAGTTATTGTAAATTTCCTAGCTGCTCCATTAACAGGCTTAGCTCTCCCTTGATCCCAAGTTGCAATATCTTACAATCTTACATTCTTCTTCCGCTACAGCAGCTGAGGCTATAAATTCCAGTATAGTAACCTGAGCAAAAGACTGCCAGTAAGACATGCATATCAAGCCTGCCTTTGTATATAATTGTTCCATGCATCTGTTGTCCCACATCCATTAATGTGTAGAATAGTTATAATTATTGTGCCCTAGTATTTTCAGATTTACATTTAAAAGCAGGTTTAATACTCCTAAAGCTTTGTGATGCGGTTATATACTCAACGTTATGAAAAAGGGCATGCTAACTCAGTTTACAATATCAATTTAAACAATCTCATTATATAGCAAATGCAATGCCCCCCCTCCAGCTATATGGCTTCTACTCTGACAGCATTTAAAATGGTATAAAAAAACTTGGCTTTTCTCTTAGGCCTTGGGTTATGATGGATACTATTAAGTGATGGCACAGTGGAGAGCCTTGGTGGTGCAGTGGTTAGAATACAGTATTGCAGGCTATTTCTGCAAACTGCCTGCAGTTCAATTCTCACTGGCTCAAGGTTGGCTCAGCCTTCCATCCTTCCGAAGTGGATAAAATGAGGACCCAGATTGTTGGGGGCAATATGTTGATTCTGTAAACCACATAGAGAGGGCTGTGAAGCACTATGAAGCAGTATATAAATCTAAATGTTATTGCTACTGCTAAATGATTCTACAGATTAATTTAAGTATGATTTCCCCCCCTTTTCTGGACATGCATTCTGTTTTCATTCTGATATGGTCTCATGCTATTTTTCACGTTGCATGCTGCCCTGAATCTTAGTAGAGTTAGGTGGCTTTATAAATTTGAAAATACTGCTACGACTGCTGCTGCTGCTGCTGCTGCTGCTGCTGCTGTTGCTGCTGCTGCTGCTGCTGCTAATGCATCAGCTCCTACAATGCAAGTGACCTTATAAAAAATGTGTTTGGCACTGCTTTTCCTAGTCCTATAGTCACCTCTCTCACTTGTATTTAGCAAATGTTTTTCTCCTAGAAGTTCATAGGCTCTTGCTGAATACAACTTAAGGCTCACATTTTGTGTATGTGCACAGCTCCCACATAATTGTAAATTGTTCAGTACTTTCTTTCCTGCTTCTCCATTTTGATTCTGGACTTGTTCCAGATAATAATGAACAATTAGAAGTGTAATCAAATTATCACTTCTAATATCCATATCTATAACCATATAGTTAGCCACCTAGAGTTGCTGGAAACAAGCATCTAAATTTATTATCTTCATTATATCTTTTTATTCTGACATGAAGACAGTCTGACATGTAAAAAAGCTCAGCTCCATAGCAATAAACTCAAAAGTAGTCAGTATCCTAAAAAACAAAACAAAATAAAAACCAGCCCAAAACTATTCCAGAAGGCTGTCAACATTACTAAAGTCAGATATCTTCTGAACCTGAGTCC
>JANHJO010007012.1:0-18471 GCA_032468235.1 Pseudoxyrhopus heterurus | reverse complement strand
AGGTGAGGGGTGGATTCTTCAGTTCAGTTCAATTCAGTTAACCACCTTTCCTCTATCCTTTTTAGAAAATAGGCCCAGTTAGACAAAAAAAATTACATACCAGAAAGTGAACCAGGTTTTAAAACAATGGTTTTTTTTAGGAAGGTGAGTTTGGTGGGTGAGGGTTTTCCAGCCCAGTTGAGTGAATTGGCTAAAGTTATTTGTTTGCTTGCTCTATCATTTACTTATTTATTGGACTGATATAGCCACCTGTCTCAAACCTGGCTGGGGAATTCTGGGAGTTAAAGTCCAACACTGGATCTGAAACAACCCTGTTTTAATTAAGTCTTAATTAAGTTGGAACAGTCCCACATTCAAATTTAGTTTCATACATAGAAATTATTTCAATTATTCCAAAATTATTTATTGGAGTATAGTCAGTGATATGTGAAAACTTTTAACTCATTTGCAAGAGTCCTCGGTGACTATGTATTAGTTCGACCCTAACTGAACAAATATATAAATGTAATATAGATTTGGTTGATTTAGCTGATTCTGGCCCAGTTACAGATAAATACCATCATGTTTCTTCAAGATGGTATTTAAGTGCAGTATTACCTTATTGTTATTAAACAGATACCATATTAGTTTCATTTCATTTTTTTCTACATATTCAATAAATTCCACGAGCAGTGGTAGTTTAGGATGCCTTAAAGTCATGTCTATATTACCATTTATTCTTCAAGAAAAATATCTATTTAAAAATAAAATAAGGAATTTTTTTGGGAAAAGTTAAGGAATTTCTGTGAGTGCGTGTGTGTGTACACAGATACACAAACACAGATACTAGATAGATAGATAGATAGATAGATAGATAGATAGATAGATAGATAGATAGATAGATAGATAGATAGATGAATAGGTAGGTAGATAGAGATGGATTGGATTGAATTATACAACATAGCAATAGCGATAGTACTTATATACCGCTTTACAGTGCTTTACAGCGCTCTCTAAACGGTTTACAGAGTCAGCATATTGCCCCCAACAATCTGGGTCCTCATTTTACCCACCTCGGAAGGATGGAAGGTTGAGTCAACTTTGAGCCTGGTGGGATTTGAACTGCCAAATTGCGGGCAGCCGATAATCAACAGAAGTAGCCTGAAGTACAGCACTCTAACCACTGCACCACCAAAGCTAAGTTCATGAATATTTTGGCATTTTCATTTCATGTTCTGAAAGAGGTATCAACTTCAAGCTACCAACTTCGAGTGCCTTCATCCCTGGTATCATAAGAATGCAGAAAACAGCCAAGGAACAGCATGAGTCAACCAGTGCTCCTTTCAGCTGACCAGTTAGTGTCCCAATTTTTGAGCTTTGACAGCTCCTGGAATAACAAAAACCTATTTACTTTTGCTTTACTCAGAGAGAGAGAGAGAAAATAAATGCTGCTTATAAAAACAAGGAAAACTGGGATACCAAGGTGTTTTATTTTTGCCTGTAAAATCTTCTACAGAGCTCTAAAGTTCAGGTGAGAGGCAGGCTGAGTAAGAGCTCCTTGGAAGGAGAAAATGGACTATTCTGAAGTGTTACAAAACTTTGAGGTATGACAATTTTGGCTATACTGTAGTTAAGATGAAAGGAAATTGACTTGGTTGCCCAAAGGAGGACAATGGCATGTGATCCCAAAGATGTAGGGCCAATCCGGTACCAAAGCCCAGGATGAAGTGTTGAATCCCACATGAAATTATTCTGAAATCCTCAACCTCAGCTAATGCATTTGATTTAAGAATACAGTGTCTTTCTTAATACTCAATATGGATCTAGGAAATTATATAACCTATTGTTACTTGGAGATTACCTTGCAGTTGCATGAATTGCTATTATGATTGAATATGCTTTTAAATAATTGGAAAAACAAAACTGGAAACAACTGAAACGCCACAACTTCCTTCAATGATTAAGTTGCTTTTTGAATGTATTTCTTTAAGAGCTAAAGTTTTCAAAACAGTTTTGTGTCTTATTTATCCCAGTTGCATCTTAGGAAAACAGATTTCTGAAGTCGAAACTATTCTGTACATATCTTCCTGATCCAAATCCTATGCAGAAATGTCAAGGGGACCAATTTCTTTTTTATTACAACCTTTTTCTCCATTCAATAGCTGCTTGGTTTGTACATAGTAGCAGCTGACCATACTTAGTCTTGTGTTTTTATAGCAACTTACCTAATCTGTTCTTGATGCTCATTTTTGAGGACTAGGAGCAGATTTACATTAAGTAGTAAGCATGCTTGCCCATATGTTAGCCAAGCAAAACAACCTAGAAGGTTTTTTTTTAAGGACAGCTGAGAATTCAGGAAAGGAGGCTAAAATAGCTCTGAAAAGGATGGTCACAATCTAATTCCCTATAAACCCAGGGTTCTGTGATTACCAGGATTAGTTACTATGATAAGCAATCTTTTTTGGTCAAGGAAAAATTGAATATTAGAGAACGTAGCTTGGCCACTGTCACAAAATGTCTGCCATGGGAGATTCCCCTATTCAAACCATAGCTGCTGTAGTGAGCACAGGGTAAAGTGAATCATCTGTTTACCTCATGTCTGTTACGTAAGGTTGCTTCTAACCATCTTCTGTCCTCCAGGATGATTGATACCCCTTCAGTTCATCTTCGTTCTTTCTGCTGGGCATACTTCTAAAGAAAGCACTAGACTACAGCTGCCCAGTTTTCAGAATAGCTATGTGACTAAGAGGCATTCTTGGAAATAAAAATGAGGCTAAAGGTTGGCATTTGGCTTTGCAGTATGTATGTATGTATGTATGTATGTATGTATGTATGTATGTATGTATTTAACAAGTAATAGGGAAGCTGGCAGCATTAAGCAGAAGGAGTCAAACTAGTCAAGAGGGTAGTCTTGAGTATATGTTTATGGTGGCCTCTGGTATTAAGTCCTGGGAACTACACTGGTACCCACGGATACCAGGTAGTTTATTACTACTATTTATTTGTAAAATTTGTACTCCCCCTTTTCATTAGAAACTATCCCTAAGGTTATGAGGAGTACCATACAGTGTTACTTTTGTAATTGTATGCCTGTTCCACTTGCTGTGTGTGTGAGTGTGAGTGTGAGTGTGAGTGTGAGTGTGGGAGGGAGGGAGGGAGGGAGAGAGAGAGAGAGAGAGAGAGAGAGAGAGAGAGAGAGAGAGATTTTCTCTGGGTAGAACATATGGCCCCCTCAGCTGAAGTGAAGCAATAGTTTTCTAGGGCCTTTGTTGTTGTTGTTTTTTGCCTTGCTTTCTTTAGAAAAGTGTCTTCCCTGAGCACGCTCCTAAACAAAGTTAGTTAAAACTGGATACTGTTTAAGCCTCCTTTCCTCCCTTTTGGAGCACAATATTTTGGAGGACAAGTCCCTGTAATTAAGCCATCAGTTGGGGAAGGATTGATTACAGTCCTTTAGTCACTGAAATGGTTTGTAACAGTACTGACCAATAGCTTCCGTTTGTATTTTGTTTTTGTTGGTTTGGTGGAAAAAAATGTAAAAGGAATACACCAGGAGGCTCAAAGTTTACCTAGTCTGTTACAAAATTGTCATAGTTCCTATAGCCTGGGTGCATTCTTCCTGCAACCCTGCCTTTTTTGGAAATGTCTCAAATTGTTGACTCACATAGAACATGTAATCCGTGATTGTTTGTAGGCCTCTTTTTCAGAAAGGCTGAAACATGGTCATTTCCTGTTCTTTTGATGAAATGTTTAAACTAGCATGACACAAAGAAAGACATTACCTCATCTGCTTGGTGCCGGCTTCATACAACCCCTAAATGTCCACCACTAATTTATTGCTGGGTGGGACTCAGCAAGTGACCTCTTGCCCTTTTTTAGCCAAAATTCTCTTTGAAACATTTTTCCTGCCATACAAAACAAGCCAAAAGCTAAAACTTCATAAGCTTAGATTGGCACAGCTCTCACATGAGGAAAGGGCCTAGCTCTAAATGACATTTTTGTACAATATTTTAGTCAATATTAACTTTCTGCTGCTTCCCTTAAGTTAAAATGGAGAGTTTTTGATTATAGCTGGAATGGAATGTGTGTGCAACAATAAAGAATGGGTGGGTCAGAATTACAGAGTTTAAATGGAATGATTGAAAAGTGCAGCTGAATAAACCATGAAATTCTCTTCACAGCTGAGGGCTGAAAGTGGACAAACAGGTGGAAATTCTCAACCAGTCACAGTTCAATATTTTTTAGAAACAAATATTTTGGAAAACACAAAAGAGAAAACCACTTTGGAATTGAAATGAGAATTAAATCATACATTTGAAAACATGCGCGAGCAAAAAATTCCTCATTTTGCTTCAAGTTCTTTTCCAAATTGCAGTTCTTTATCTCATACCATTAGCTTGTTTTTCATGCTTATCATGAAATAACATAATACAATCTAATTTAAAGCATATTTAGTAATGGTGCTATAGGCATCACATGTAATAGAAGGCCTGTTCCAAAATTTCATTATAGTTATACAGTGAAATTAAATGTTAATGAATATTTCAGAAAACTGAACAGGAACTAAATAGCACAGGGACTTTACTATAGAAAAATGGGAGAGTCTCCTGTTTCTTCATAAAGAATCAATAACTGCCAAGGAAGATTTGAAAAAAAAAAGATTTCTCAAAGCAAATCCTCTCCCCATAATCAATTTAAAGGTAGAGAGAAACAACCTCTCTTGGTTCTTGAAATGAATGGGAAATTCCACCTCTGTGTCTCTGCAGTTTTGTGATGGAAGAAGGTCTGTTCTCTCCACCTTGAACCCACCAAGTATGAGAGAGAAGAGACAAGATCCTGGGGATGGGTTAATGTCATCATGTCAGTGTTTTGGGAACAGGATTATGGCTTCCATAACAATTTCTTACCTGGAAGAATATGGTGTTGGTTGAGGATATGCTTATTACTGTGGCTCCCTATGATTAATATGACCAAGCTCAGTAATTTCAAGACAGGACAGATATATATGTAATCCTCTGAATTGAGAAAAGTTGTACTGAGACCACAGGGTGTACATTGTGTGCTTGTGACATTTGCATCACAACCTCATGATGTCATTGGGGTTTGCAATGGAGACCCATGACCAAGGTCTTTTATCTGCAAGGGTTTACACTAGTTACCATCGGTATACTTCTATACTTCCTATATGGTTCTCTTAACTGCAAAGAAGGCTCTAACTTTGTTTTACAGAATGATGTACAATCTTTACAGCAGTATGAAGCAGCAGCTTAGAAGATCAGAAGGATTATTTCAATGTCAGTGTTGGGGAAGCAGTAACAGTCCATGCTGTTGTACATCTTATTGCTTCTGTGCTCAAGGAAACTGTGAAGTATGTACACCAAAAGAAAGGCAAGGCCCGTAGCTCAGTAGTAATCACATGATTTGGATCAAGAAGACTCTCCACCCTGGGTTCTTTCTCCAACATCTCCATTAGGGCTTGGAGAGATCTATTTATAATATGACTCAAAAACAGTTAAGAGTACCTGGATTAATGCAGAAGATATGATTTCATTATATCTGATTTTATTAAATATTTAATGTTATTAATACTTGCACAATAAGATATGTTTCCAAGGTCTGCAGATTTCTCTCTAGCCATGGAGAAATATAGCAGAGTCTTTATTAATGCTAATTTAAAAGCTGTAGGCTAAGGCAGTCTTTGAAGATCAACTAATATTGTTTGAGAAATAAAAACACTTCATTGGCTATGTATTTTAATTACAGCACAATCAAATATTTTCTGAAAAGGACATACCTATACATTTCTTTCTCTTTAAAAATAGTCCCTACTGTGTCCAGCTTGTTGCATAGATGCAAAAATAACCTGTAGGAATGTCAAAGCTGAAAAGGGAATTCGTACCAGAGAAGATAGTTGATGAAACCCTCAGTAAGATAAGAATGAGGGCCCGGAGATGTTACAGCAACTCTGCTGTTAAGTCCAACCCATATTTGTCTCTACAATTTGGCTTTTGGGGAATCCTGGACTCTCATTCAGAGAGGAAAGCTTTTTCTATCACTGCCGCTCTTTCCCATCACTTCATCACTAAACTGATATGTGAGCTTCTTCTTCACTTTCTTGACCTCCCCAGTCTTCCCGTAATTTCTCAATGCCCGTGCCATTTTCTGGTAGGTCATTTTCTTGCGGTTGCCTTTCTGAATGCCCCAGCGATGAGCCAGTGCTTCTTTGTGCTTAGAGGAGAACTGGAAGGTGCCTTTTTCCTTATCCACCCACCAGATGCTATCCTTCATATCTCCGCTCCGAAGCAGATCGAGAAGAAATTGATACAATCGGATTTTCTTCTTACTACCTATATGAAGAAATAGAAAAAGCACTGCATGAGGGCCAATAGGAATATCAGTAGCTTCTTTATATACAACTGATAGTAGTTTGTATTGATTGCATTGTAACCAAGTACTATTCTTGCCATACACAAACTAATGTAGGAATTCAAACCATCCCAAAATGCTAGAAAATTCCTGGAAGCCTGGCACTTGAACAAATCAGCCATCAATAGGCACAGAGACATAAACAACATCTACATATCATTCAAAAGAGACAATCAAAAAGAAAAAAAGAAAAGAAAAAACCAAAACAGTTCCTCCCAGCAGTCAACATCCAAATGAGCAGAGATTAACATCAGGATTAACATTACCTGAATCAAGGAACTGCCAAACAAGCTAACATAAACAGGCAATCCAAGAACCACCAACATTGACAGGGCAAGCCACTAGTATATAAATGATAGCAAACCCCACTCACCACTAGTATTGATGATGTTACCTAGTTTGTAAAATGTCTGCAAGAAAACAACCAAGCTCAGAGAACACTAAGGACTCCAGAGAATATATAAATGCTTGGGTTTAAAATCATTGCACGTAATCGTAATGAAGTTTGGTGTTATCTTAGCATTATATGTAAATATAGTTATATTTTATTTATTTATTTATTTATTTTACACATTTATATACCTCCCTCTCCCGAGGGACTCAGGGCGGTGCACAGAGTAAAAACATATAAAAGATATAAAAAATATTACATAAAAACACAAATTAAAATACACATTATAAACTATAGTTTATGGCATATGGGTAACCCTTTTCTGGCTGAACCCATATTCCCATCTTTTAAGGCCCATCACACATATGGCAACAATGCAGTAATGTCCACAGAGATGGTAGGATCAGGTGTTTGGGACTTTTAGCTCTGATTTTATTAAAACTAAGAGCATCTATTTCCCAGCTGGCATTTTATCAAATCTCTGGAAAATCTCACCACCAGATTCTGAGTTTTGCTGCTGTGTTTTGTTATGGTGGTGGAGCGGTATTGCCTGGGTGGGATGTTGGGTTCTCCAAGGACTATGAAAAACAGGATGGGAACCTGCAGGTTTATTCATAGGCTGCAGGCTACAAAACTTAGTATTGGATTTCTCTCACAGTCCAAGTCAACATGGCCACAAATGTCAGTGCCCAGGTACTGGACAGGGAGAGGACATGCTCATAATGATTTAAGTAGCCAATAAAAGTGGAGCAGATCCCTGCCCTTGACAACATTTCCAGCCTTGACACTGAGATGTGAGAGATTATTCACATGGCAAGGTTCAGAAGAAGAGGGAAAACACTACTAACAGTAGATCAACCAAAGACAACTTCAGAATGCATTCATAGTAAGCTGGGAGAGGAGATGAAGGCAATACCATCAGGACATATCCCTTAAAAATGGTTACCAAATTGTCTTCAAACTGCCAGTAAACAAAATGTGAAGATGAATCTGTAGTTTTCACTTGAAACCTAGATTAAGGAATTAAATGAAACATTTTCTTTTTAAAATATTTGAAAAGTGGCTTGAAGGGGAAAACAATGACAGCCATTACCAGGTGATCAAAGACCACAATAATTGGATTCCACCAATTGGTCGGAGAAAAAGAGAAAGGCCAAAGAAAACCTGGTGCCAAACATTTCAGGAAGACCTGAAAAGGATCAGTCTCAAATGGAAGGATGTGGAGACTGTAGCTGCGGATCGAGAACTGTGGAGTATGCTTATAGCTCAATGTGCTTAGCACAGGATGTGAAAACAAAAAACAAGATAGCCATGATGGAAAACTTAATAAAGACAGGGAAGGAGTTATCAAAAGAAAAGGACATTTCAGTTTTGAGATAGTGGAGTTATAAGGGCAAGTGATGTCAGAGAAGCCATGATAGAACAGGAAAGAAGAAAAAGTTAGGATAAAATACAGAATTCAGCTTCTGTGGTATAGTTGCTAACCTGATTCTCCATTCATAACTCCAGGAGTGGGTTCCCCAACCTCAGTCTCTCCATCTGATACTTCCAAGGGTGGACTCTGCCTCTCTAGGTCTTCTTCATCAGAACTGCGCTGATGAGAGGGATACACACACATGCGAGGCACAAAGGCAACCTGTTCAGAGATATGAGCTTGTCAGATAAGTCATACAAGGGGAAGGTGTGCCCAAGAATGAAGGTGGATAACCCTTTCTTTCAAACATCATCTAAGTAGCTCAGATTTTTGTCTGTTTTATTAAATAGGCCCTCACACAGGAAGATGGAAAAGGACAGGCTACCGTTGCAGGAAAAATCAAAATATACTGGTTAACTCTGTTTTTGTTTGTCATTAGGTTACAGAAGCAAACCTCTCGGCTTCCTCCTAGGTACAGGAAATAAGTAACAAAACTTATTAGATCTGAAGCAAGAGTGGTAAGAAGGGGCACATTGAGAAGATACAAAATGGCTCTTACTTTGTAACTTATACTGTAGCAGTCAGATCGTGGACTTCTGAGGTTTTTCTGTTGATGTAGAAGTTGTTCCAAAATATCTCAGTAAGGAATGTGCAATTAAGTTGCTTCAGGGGTACAGTGATGGGTGGTTAATGACTTGGCAGATTAACTGGAGATGACTACAGTGGAACGGGCTGGGATTGAGTAATATTGTGTGTACATTTCCTGCTAGCTCTTCAAGGGTAAAACTACTGACCTTAACCACAGAGTCACCTTGAGCTCTTTATAGCTAAACTGCTGCTTAAATGGAGGCATTAGATTGTCCACCAACATTTCATTTAAAATTCAATTCAGAGCAAATGTCCATCATATGAAACAGCTTAAGAAGACTCAGGGAAAGCAAGGCATTTATTTAAGGCTTATAAAACATTCAGAGAGGGGTGACTGAGTCACATTTTTACTACAGTGGAAATTCGGTGGCAGTTTGGAAGGTCTTCCAGTGGTGATATTCTGGAAAATTTTGGGAGGAAGTGAAACGTTTTCATTTATGCTAGTGAGATGTCTCTGTGAGTTTTGCATGGAGAATTATCTGTCCCTAGTATTAAACTGTTATACTTTGGGGAAGAATGAGAAGGAAAGAGATAACATGGTGAACCTCAATTTAAAAGGAATATATATCTAAAAATTCCATTCCATTTTTACTAATCTTTTTTTAAGTGTGGAACACCATGTCCTCAGCCTACTTGGGGTAGAGAGAAAAGGCACTTTTGGGAGGCAATTCACCTCCAGGAGAAATCCAGTTTAAAATATCCTATGATTTTTTTTGGTGCCATATAGAGATCATCCAGAGATTGGCAGCCCAGATATGGTATACCTAGTTTGGGATTCTTCTAAGAAACCGCTTTTACTGGGAGGATATTTTTCCTAATATTAAACCAGAAAAATTGCTTCTGCGTATTCTCAGCATATCTGAACAAACCTTGCTATTCAGATTGTCTAGGAATTAATGTTTTGCCTCTATTCTACTATTCCAAGTGTTGACTGTGTGATATTAATGCTATTTGACAGAATGAGCATTTTCTAAAGGGGAACAAGAAATATATTAACTACAGTGAGTGGCTATTACAACTTGATTACACCCAACATTGGCCACTAAGGGTCAACATCTAGACTAACAATGGTGTTCCCTATAAAGGCAACACAAGAACAAGAATGAAGAAGAAATACAGGTGCTTTCCGTTCCCTCCTACATGGAAAAATGTTTGGGTGGATATATGATGATGGGGATGATAGTGTTTTAAATGTATTGACTGACCAATTCCAACTCCTTTACATTGTAAAGAAGGGAAGAAGTCAAAGAATAAGTAGCTCTATTCCTCTCTTTCATTCATGGTTAATGAGAATGTCTCTCCTTGGACTGATAGCTGATCAGGAGAGTATTTTTATTGCAACCCTGGCAGGGAATAGCACATTAAAAATAAACTGTTCCCTGAGTCTCACTCTATTGATTCCACTTGCTATTTCTGGTTAAAAAAAATTACAACCCCCCCCCCCCATCAAAACTGATTATAATTTAACTTGAAATGATGCATTTAATTGCATGGATAATTTAGCGCTTCTGTTAACAGCCTAAAAAGGGTGTATCTGTTTTTTTAAAATATTTAACAAAAGTGATATAATCCTAGGTATAATGCTTAGTCTCTTGTTCTCTTAAAATGGTCTTTGTGGCGGTATTAATTTGTCCTAGTTTTATTAAACGAAATGTTATAAAATAGGAACAATCCTTGCATATCCAGTTATCATCTGTCTAGAAAAATATCTACGTTTGGAGTATCTGGGCTCAGATTTGTACCTGATGGTTGTGGTTGAGTCCAAGATGTGTGACAGGGATCCCAGAGTCAAGAACGTGCATCTGTTCTATCTCCATGTGCCGGTAGAGCTGCTGGAGTTGTGGTGGCTGTACACTTTGGAGCTCTGCAAAATGATTGTCTCCAAAGCTCTCAAATTCAGCATGCAGATGATGGGGATGATATTCCCAGTAGTGGTCTGACGGAGTTAAAAGCAGTTCACCTGGTAACACAGAATTAAAAAAAAAAACACCCAGTTGTTTATATCTGCATAACAGAAAGAGGATTGCTAAATCTACCAAGTTCATATTCAGTCCATATCAAGATTAGATTCCATGTGGAATATATGGAATTTGAATTATGTTCTAATATCTAGGGCAGGAGTTATTATTATTATTATTACTATTTTGGTAGAATTCAACAGGACATTCAGCAAGTTCCACTTGGATAGTTCATTGTTTGGAGTTTATTATGATGTCTTTAGTAGCATCATCCTTGGTTGGAGGCATTAGGGTGAGAATTACATGCCCGGGGAGCCACTGCTACTCTTTGCCTAATCAAAAAAGCTGAAGGAAATGAGTGGAGAAACAGCCTTCATCCAGAGAAAGAAAGAGCAATTTTGGGAATAAGGAGAAATGGACGTCTGAGCCTGATGCTGAATGATAAGCATAGCATTTACAGTAATAACTCCACATGACAGCTATGTGCACTGTTTAGAATTACTTCCTTATAGCATAGCTGTGAAGGTGCCAATTTGGTATGTGAGTGGTATATAATCCTGAAACAAACTAGAATATCGCCACACAGTGATAGCATTTTAAACAATCTACACACTCAGGCTATCTCTATACATTGACATTTGGCTCATTACTATAATTTGGTATAGCATTTTCCCCAACAGCTCCATGGGAAATGGATGCCATGCAAAAATGTCATTAGTGCAAGAATCAGAAGCCCTTTTCCATAATTTGGCTGGTTTATGGTCTATTTATGGTTGCAGGAGCTACATGAAAATTAAAACATATTCCAGTTCTTTATGATATACAGTAATTGATCATTGTCTCTGAATGAATTAAAAGTTCCATTTATAAGGCACAAAACAGATCATCAAACAAACAATGGTATTCTCTGTGCCAAGAAATTTAATAGCCTGTTCTAAGTTTGGACTCAATTTTCCAACATGGAGTGAGGCCACACAGCTGTTTGGTTATCCCAATCACATCCAGACAGCTGCTTACATTTCTGATCCATATGCATTAGAATCCCACAAGCTTCAGTCCTACTCCTAATAAAATGTAATACTTGTTATCAGAAATGGAGAACTTTTAAGCGCTCATGTATTGTTCTACGAACCCTCCCAAAAGATACAAACAAAAGTTGCCTCAAACTTGAGAAGATTGTCAACTTGTATGCAATTCTGATGATCTGAATCTAAAACCACATGAGATGTGGTAAACTTGCAAAATTTGAAACCTTTGAGAAATGGAAGTGTTAAAAGTGTCTGAATCAATATACCAAAGCTGAAATTGTCCACACAAGAAATAAATACTGTTAACCGATGATTCATCTCTCTTCCTCTATTCTGCTGCAGCTGCATTCTTTCTAAAAAAGTAGACTTTGCTCCATCTTTGTCACTTTGTCAATGAAGAATAAGGTGGCCTTGACAATATTAGATTTGTAACCTAGTTATGCTGCTTCTTAACTTCCATTTTAATGCCCTGTTAACTCTCTTTGGATGATGGCAATCCATTGAATATTTGAAAATTAGGCAAAAACTTCAGTATAGAATTTTATTTAGAAGGAAGATCAGGCCATACTCTGTCACCTGACCCTTTTCTGAATTCATTTTAAACTGCTGCCTTTTAACCTTTAAAACTATTCCTAACTTGAGATCTTGGTACTTGATCTTCTGTTGATGAATCACCTGTTCCCAGATGTATCTATGATGATCTGAAATAGTCATCCAAGGTCCTTCACCCAGTGTCCCTGATAAGTGATGTCCACAAATGACTGTACTGATGAAGGGCTTCTCCACAAATGTCCTTCTCAAAGTGTTGAATATTTGCCCTCAAAAAGTCTGGGGCCTTATGTAATGTCTGTTTCAAGAACAAAATTTATGCTGTGGAGTTAAGTTCCTCTCTTCTCTCATTACAAAATCACCATTTAACTTTAGAGGGATATTTTATCGAGTTTAATGCATTTTTTTGTAGTTGTGAATATTTTATATTGAAAAATCTCCCAGAAAACTACTCTCTCTCTCTCTTCTTTTCTTCTTGTAAATCCTGTAATGACACAAACAGCTGCCAGCATTGTGATCATATCACTCTTCACTCTCCTTTGTTATGTGCCTTGTAGCCATTTGGTGCTCTATGGTATTAAAAAAAAGTGAGATAAGACTGTCTACATCAGTCTGGGGATGAGAAATGGCCAATGTCACGAGAATGAGGTGAAACCGGGGTTGCCAGCCAAAGTGTAAATCATTAATGAAGAAAGACTGATGAGCAAGACAAGCTGGAAAAAATTGGTTGCCAAATATTTTTCTATCTGGTAAAGCTTCTGTAGTGCTACATTATTTAAAGTGTGGGGCTCTATATACAGTAGTTTCCTTTCAGTCCATAGCTCAACATTTTATATGACTTCTAATATCGTTTCATGGCATATTTTCACATTTAAAAGCAGCGTAACCTTATGGTTACCCTTAGAATGATATGTGTTGTTATGATTGACAATGCTTCATTCAGACTTAGATTCATGTAGCTCAATATTCTTTTAGCCAGCAGCTTTACCAAGGTTCACATATTATCTGTTCCAGTCCTCCTATCTAGCGGGAGGAGAGGAGATTTAGATTTCTTTCATTCCTTTCTTCTATCCCTAAACTAATAGGTAGTTCAGATGGCTGTACATTGAACTCCCAGGCTTTGTAACTATGGAGCTCTTTTTCTTGTTTTGTTTTGGTCTTAATTTGGATGCTTTGGTCAGTTGTATCTTTTCTACATTTTTATCAAACATATAAAAACTTCTTTCTCACCCCAGTAGCTGGGATGTATCATGGGCTGGGAGTCTGAGGTTTTTGCGCATTCTCTTAGCTGTTCCTAACACTGCACTTTTCTGGATGGAGAGCTTTGATGTTGTTCCTGGGTTCTCCTGGAACCACTCTCCCAAATTACGAATCACAGCCTTAGGTGTTGCTACCACCACTGGGACCTTATTTTCCACATTCTCTCTAGTTCTTCCTTTAGGTTCTGGTGCATTTATTTGTTTGTGTGTACGCATAAATGTTAGTGCCAGTTTGGCATAATGGTTAAGGCACCAGGCTAGAAACTGAGACACTGCAAGTTCTAGTGCTGTCTTAGTCCAAAGCCTTGGGCCAGTCATTTTCTCTGAGCCCTATGAAGGCAGCAGTGGCAAACCACTTCTGAAAAACCTTGCCCAGAAAACTGCAGAGACTTGGCCAGGCAATCTCCAAGAATCAGACATGATTGAATGGAAGAAAATATACATACATACATACATACATACATACATATCCCAAATTTATTTATATTTTGTTTCAGTTGCTGGGGACATGGGTGGGAGTGTGTTCTTTTGCCACTGCTTGTGAGCTTCGGAAGGCATCTGAGGGCCTCTATAAGGGACAAGAAATTGAACAAGGTAGTCTTTGGTGTAATTCATTAAATTTCTGGAAAGGATAAAAAATTCAAAAAAAAAATCACTAGGAGATATGTGGCTTTTTCATGTGAGAGTCATTTTGAAAATTGTCATGTGAAGTGAAAGAGGATGTGAGAGAATTGTTTGGTATGGAGACAAGGAGAATGCTTGCTTTAATCGCACGAAAATGTTAAAGGAAAGAGACAAGGCTTAGTTTTCTCAAATTCACTGCTAAAGTAAAGAGTGAACTAATGGTCCAGTGGTCTCACTTTTTTACCAATGCTGTAAAGAAGTGTTGCTGCCATAAAGGGCTTTATTTTTTTCCTGATGTGTTACTACTAGATAATAATAGTAACCTTTGACTGACATATTACTGCTAGGTTGTGAACATAGTTCATCTATTGTTCTTATATTTATTCTAAGTTGAATCACATTAATAAAGGAATGATTACCGATACATATTTTTCCCTGCCCCCTTTTCTCCCTGTGTGTCCGATTTGTATTGGATATCACTTTGAATCCTCATTTTTATCTCTGTAACAATTTAACAACATTTCATATTGACAATAGAAAAGAGAAGAGATTCATTTGTAAGGAAAGATTGAAGAATAAAGGAAATGGAGTAAATGACTGAAGTACAGGTTCCTGTGTCACTTCTCTCATCTTTTTATATAGAGATATTGAATTCTTCCATATTGACCAGAAAATTAAAATTATCTTTTTTAGACTAATTCAGGTGTCTCATTTACACTTAAGATTATTATATATATTGTGAGCTTTTGGATAGGACCAATTAGAGGAAGAATTTCTTTCTGAAAGTTATGTACTATAGTAAAGTGTAAATATTTTAAATAAATATAAGTGCCTGCTATGGGAGATAAGAGGGGGAAATGACAAAACATGATCTTACAATATAACCCCCCCTTATATACTTGCATGTGATAGTGTGACATAATTTGGACAGGGCCAAACTTGCCTTTTTTCATTATGACACACATTTTGTCATGTAGTTGTGACTATAGTTAGGAAAGGTTGCTTATGTAAATAAATACTTTCACTTTCTTTACAACCAGAACAGTCCAGGGTGATAGTTTAAAGTCGAATGTATTTAATGTCAGATACATAAGAACAAAACAAGGAAGACATTACCTGCAGTCATATGTTGTGCTAAGCACAACATGGTTTTCTTTTACTTCAGTTTAACATGTTGCAAACTAAGTCACTATTCCTTATAAACTGTAGTTTACAACTTAGCAACTGAATCGACTCAATAATGGTTTATTCAGTAAATAACCAGGTAAAAAAAACCTGTAATTTCCTTACAGTTGGAGCAGTTATTTCTAAATCAGCTGGAATGGAAAAACAGCCCATGATTTCCAGTCCAATTCCTTTCTGTTAAATAGGGCCATTGCTAATCTAATTTTCAACACAACCAGGAAATACAAAAATTTAAGCATTAGATAACTTTTGCCTTTTAATTATTATTTCTCATTTGCTGATGAATTCAATATTATTCTTCAGGAGGTTCTGTAAAGTATTTTGGCATTTTAACCGTATATGGGAATATACCTGCTGGGCCTGCTTCACATTTCTTGTTGTGCCCATCCCCTTGGTTCCCAGTCATGGAGAACATCTTAGTCTGCTTTCTCCAATTCTGTTACCCCCAAAGATACTTGCACAGTATGTTAACTCCCAACATGGTCAGCCAGACTACATATGAACTAACCTGGCTAGAAATTTGGGGCTTGATCTTACAGTCAAACATGCAGAGTCTCATCTCTGAATCATATTCTCAATTCCACCTATGTTGCTACTGCAGATATTCTTATCCTGTCTTATTATCAAAAAACATTGTGTAAAATCTAGAAGAGCGATTTGGTACTATTTGTGCTTAACTGGGAAGTACTTATTTATTACTCCCACCTCTGGAAGAATCCAGGACCCAAATTTGGCAAGTATAATGAAAATAGTTATCACAAAGATCTTTGAAATGCTGGTGTATCAATTAATTGTTTCAGAAAAGCAGTATTTATATCAAGCTAGGCCAAAGTGCTCTAAAACTATTGTTGAAACAAGGTAGTTCATCCTTCTTGAATGACCATAAATCTATTCCTCTGGTTTTCCCAGATTTTGGGCAATTTACTTACCACCGTGACTGTCTGTTTCATTGCTGAGATACTGGTAACTATCATGGGACTGTCTATAGAGGTCTGATTCATAAGATACCAGGTCTTCAGAGGGCTGTGTGGAGAAGAGAATATTGTCACATATGAAAAACAAAGACAACATTCCCCTTTGTCCCTCGAAAACAAATAGGAATTGAAATATGAAGTTGATACGGGCCTCCAGAAACAATACTTCAAATCACAAGAAAGTATTTTTGAAAATTAGCAAAGATGGATTTTCTTTTAACGTACAATAGTCCTTCCATATAATCATGAAGCAGACAGGAATTGTTTTCTCCACCATTTAAAAACTGATCCTCAAGCATTTATAGCAGGCTACATGTCTTGGATTTTCATTTCAATTAGACATGCCATTCCAAAATAAAATATCAATCATGGAAAATAATTGACTATTTTAAAGAATTCTTCCAAATTTAATAAATGTTAATTCTACTGCAATATCACCACTGTCCCTCCAAGATTCATAATTCTGTTAAAACATATTAATAGATGGCAGTTTAGCTCTCTGGAACAGTCCTCAGATCTTTAATAGCATTACTGTTGTTCAAATTTTACAGTAGTAACATGTCCATTGGGTTTCTCTCTGGGAGATAGTCCAGATGCTGATGGAAAGCTACAGAACTTTCTATACCCTCTCTGAATTGTTCCATTGTTCATTTCTGAACCCAATATGGGAATGAAGACATAGGATTGTTTTTATTTTCGGTTTTGTTTGATTGATTAGTGTTTCACATTGAGATAATGTCATTTTGTCATGGGAAAACAGACAGCATGAGGGGAATTTAAGCATTATTTCTACAGCAGAACAGAAATCAACTCCAGGCAATTAGGAGAAGCAATGGAAGAGCAGTTTATTTTTCATTAACTTCCAACTATTATCAATTGGACAATGAAATACATGGCATGATGCAAGAGTAAAACAACCTTACCTGTGGCCTCTCATTTACCAGGGAATGCTTGGTTGCAAAATGGGTAGTTTTAATTGTTTTATTCTTCTTTAAAAATTTATAGCTGATAATCATTGTTGCAGAATATTAGTTAAATTAAATAGATTTATCTAATATTAAACTAATAGATAGCTAAATAACTAACTAATAGATAGTTAGAGCCTTCTCAAAAGTATGGATCAGGACCGAAATATTTGTCACTGATACCTGCATTCTGTACAAAAAGTAGATGAATAGCACATGGCCATACCAAAGGCATGGACTAGATGTGCTTCTACAGATTAGATTTTTAATATAGGGTTTTGTATTAGCTATGTATGGAGAAGAGCTGCAGGTTGTTTTATAACTTTTTTAGCCCTGAAATTCAGTAGAGATTTTTTAAAATAAAAATTTAAAATAGCTCAATAATTAAAAAGCTATCACACACTGGGAGGATGTAACTTGAATGGTAACTTGAATAGCTATAGGCAAAGGTTATTCCATATTCATGTTTCCCATGGTGGAAATTTGGTTACCTGTCCAGCAACAGTTTTTCTTTTGTTGCAAAGAAGTCCACCTGTTTACTTTATTCCTACTCACGAAGTAGGAATGTTGGTCTAGGATTCAGCCATATAAAGTAATCCAGCTATATTCTAAATAAAAAATTGCTAGGGGAGACATAGGGTTTTTGCTCATGATGGTGCCATCTTTGCATGGACGTAAGAGACCTGTGCTTGCAATTACTTGTCTTGCCTCAAACTCAAGTTTCTCACATTGTAAAATACCAGCATGCAGCCCATTCTTAATATGCTCAGCAGTAATCTGAGCAATGTCTTTTCCCTAAGGTTATCATATATTCATTCTTTGTTTTCTGAATCTTAAAGCTCTGGATGGACATGATTTTTATATGTCTAAGGATGTCTGCTGCAGCATGCAGACATAACCACTTCTCATTCTTCTTCCTTCTTCACAGTCTGTCACGCTACCCTTTCCACTTTCTCTTGTTAGTTATGTGGCCCTTGCAAATGGAGCCAATACAGGTCTTTCCCTTCCTTCCTTCCTTCCTTCCTTCCTTCCTTCCTTCCTTCCTTCCTTCCTTCCTTCCTTCCTTCCTTCCTT
>JANHJO010007008.1:17221-29344 GCA_032468235.1 Pseudoxyrhopus heterurus | reverse complement strand
CCCCAACAATCTGGGTTCTCATTTTACTGACCTCGGAAGGATGGAAGGCTGAGTCGACCTTGGAGCTGGTGGGATTTAATCAGCCAAACTGCTGATCTGCAAGTCTGCAGAGTAGTCTGCAGTACTGCATTCTAACCATTGAGCCACTGCAGCTCCTTATATAGAGTGATGCAGTCGCCTAGTGGTGGAGCTCTCACCTCACAATCAGGAGGGTGTGAGTTTGATCCTAGGTAGTGGCAGATATTTCTTTCTCTGGGCACAAGGAGTAAATATCAGCTGGGAACTGTGGATTAGTGACAGGAAGGGCATCTGGCCAGTAAACACTCAGCTCCATTCAGTTGTCCCAACTCCACCCTGATGCAAGGGATTACAGGGTTATTAAAAGATAAAAAAAGAGACCTATACACAGCTTCAGAGGGCTTTACAGCCCTCTCTACATAGTTTACTGAGTCAGCATATTGCCCACAACAATCTGGGTCCTCATTTTACCAACCTCAGAACGATAGAAGGCTGCGTCAACTTTGAACCTGGTGAGATTCAAACTGCCAAATTCCAGGCAGCAAGCAGTCAGCAGAAATAGCCTGTGGTACTGCATTCTAATCACTGCACCACTGTGGCTCTTATGGAATTATGGAAATTGTCTGCTATTTTTTGCTTGTTTCCTGTCTAATTAAGCAGTTTAAGAAGAAAAAATAAGCTAGTACAATCTGTTATTTTTAGCCAAATTTATTCATTTAAAAGGTTATGGAAAAAATATCCACTTGTCAACTGATGCACCATTTAAACAGTGGCAAAAGGATATATCTAAATTTGTGTAGCAGTTGAAAAAAACACAAGTTAAATATAATGTGTTGTCAAATGTAAGAGGAGGATTAGATTTATCTGACTTAAAATTGTATTCTGCAGCTTGCTGTTTGCTTTGGATGAAAGAGTGAATGTTGATGAGAATTGAAGGCTTTTGGAGTTAGAAGGACATGGTCTGAGATTTGGGTGCCATGGGTACCTGTGGTATAATAAAGTCAAAGCTAATGTTGACTTTAAAAATCATTATGTTAGACATGCCATATTACAAATTTGTAATAGATATCAACCCAAGTTGTGCCTGGAAACATCTTTGTGGCTCTCAGTACACGAAGCATTTTATAGGTGAGAAATAATAGGCAAATACAAATGTCTAATTTATCATGGAATATTAGTATTTTGTCAAGAAAATACAGGATATAATTTATTGGTGACAGAGAGACATACAGTAGTTGCAATGATTTTCTTATTTACAGTTATTAGAAGTGTTTAAAGTAGACTAAAGAGTTTATAGTTTTGAACATTGGAAGTCTGAGTAGCCTGAGTAAATATAATTATTCTCAAATGATGAATATCAAGGCCAAAATAAACTTCTACTGAAATTTGAAACAGAAGAAGAATAAGTACATATCAAATATATATCAAATTTGTAGATGACCCATCTCACTCACAGAGAAACTCTGGGCAGTGTACAATTATAACATTTATGATAAAGTGGACTACAGAAATTGGCTATAATATACAAATGGGGAAATAGGAAAATATGTGGTTGAAAAGACTGAAATTTAGAACACAGTATGTTACAGTCTTAAAGAGAATTTTTATAAAATGATGTGCTATTGGTATATATACCATCATAAAAATTGTCTAGAATGCATAAAGACACTTCAAATACATTTTGAAAATGTGAATAATAAGGAAGCATATTTTATCATGCTTGGTGGACATGTAAAAAAGGTAGAAATTTTAGATTCAAACACATACTGTACATTGATTCAGAGGATTTTAAAGATTAATATTCAAATGAGGCCAGAGGTGTTTCTTTTGGAATTGATGGACACACAGTTACAAAAAAAGTTTTGGAACTTTGTTCTTGTATATGATAATTGCACAAAGATGGAAAGATACCTACAAGGGAGAAATGGCTGGTGAAAATGGTGGAATAAAAAAGATTGGAAACCCCTTGTGGACTTTTTGTATAAAACAGGCAACAATGAGCTTATGGTTTTTGTTTTTGATTATTAGATGGGATAGAAAGTGTCAGATCACCCAATTTCATTTCAAAAGACAAGAAAGAAATGTGAAAAAAGACATTAGCCCTCTTGTGTTTCTAGTTAGATGAAGAAACAAGAATTCTTGTATCTAAACCCTAATCAAGGCATATAAAAATAACCATTGTGACAGTTATAGACTCACAATTTAAGTTATTATGATGATTTTAATTTTACATAAGGTGAAAGAATGAAGCTATATTATCACTATGAATATAGTCAACTGTTTTATGCCTGTGGTCCCTTTACATCAATACCACATATATTGCCTTGGTGAGACTCCAAGTTTTCATTTTGGAATGTTCTCCAGTACTTCCTGAAGATGTAATGGTTAAGACATGGATCCCTTATGAGAAATATTACTAAAGAGACTTTAAAAAGATAAGATAAAAAGAATTAATGTTGAGATTTTAGGGAAAGAATCTTAGAAAAAGCAAGCACTCTAGCTGGCCATAAAGGGAATAGATCTAGTAGGAAATAGACATTTTTTTAATGTACTGGAGAGACCAAACTGGCCTACATTAAAAAAAAATAGCAGGCAAAACTGAAAACAACAAGACCTGGCAATGGCTAAGAGATGGAAACTTGAAGAAAGAGACAAAGGAGCTAATTCTGGAAGTACAATATCAAGTCTTAAGAACAAATGCATACAAAAGCCAGAAAGTAGAAAACAGCAATAGAAAGTAAATGCTGCTTTTGCAAAAAAAAAAAAAAAAGCAGAAGAAGCAGTCATCTAATTAACAGAAGTTTAGCTAATTGTGCCAAGATGATCACCCATGCTGATTATAAACAAAGGAATGACAAAGTAGTATTAATGGTATATTGGAAGACCTGCAGTTATCATTGGCCTGCACACGTTCGGCATTGAAAAAAATTGTATGAGTCAATTGCAAAAAGCAGCTTTTCTTAGAATAACTTACATGCTGTGATGATGTGTTTAACACTATCAAATAATAACATCTGCCTATCCCAGTTCCTTGGTAAGAAGTCAATAAGTGGATAAAATGGCAAATCTACATCTGACTTACTATCCAACTAACCATAATAAAAGGCAGCTTGATTAGTCTTACATTCTAAAAGAGGGCTGTCAAACTCATGCCATCACTGCCGCATCACGTGACATACCGGAACTTTCCCCCCCTTTGCTAAACCAGGCGTGGCATGGAGTTTGACAGCCGTGTTCTAAAACAATAACTTTACTGTTATTCAACAATAATACATGCCTTTTCCAGATCGTTGGGAAACACATAATAACTGGAAAAAAATGCCAAAGTAAGTCAAGGACATTATCCTACTCAATATGGCAGTTTTAAGCAAAGACTACAAGAAAGGCTTTTTCAAGATGCACAAATCAATAATTTAATGTCTTTACATTTTTTGAAATCCGAAATCTCAGATAAGACAGTGTACAAAAAAATCCCAGAATTATTCAGTGAAGCATACATAATTTAGTGCTTTGTTTGTTAAATCATTGGAATGATGCCACTGAAGTAAACTGGAATAAAATGGATATTTCAAGACTCATGGACTTTGAGGCTGATATTTTATTATATTTAGGAGAAATACTTGTTCCCAGTGACTTCCAGATGGATTGATAGCATTGATCCTAGGTTAGTTAAACCCAACACTGGATATTGTGTTGTACAACCTGGGTGAAGATTGGAAAAAAGTCAAGATTATCAACATACATATTCAACTGCTCATTACCTCCTTTAACGTTTATTGCTCATAAAGAGGATACAACCAGCATTATCTATGACAATATGTAATTGTAAAGGAATGCCCTGAATTCATAGTGTAGATTACACAACACCCAAATCATTTAAAGAAACAGTAGAGAAAGGGTTAGTGAGGTGAACATGGTACCCTCAAGCCTCAAGAATTGAAGACTTTGTCTGCAGTTGCTTCTAGACTGCTGATGAGAAAAGATGCAATAGCAATATAGCAATAGCATTACATTTATATACCACTTATCAGTGCTTTACAGTTCTCTCTCTAAGCGGTTTACAGAATCAGCATATTGCCCCCAACAATCTGGGTTCTCATTTTATCAACCTCAGAAGGATAGAAGGCTGAGTCAACCTGGAGCCTGGTGGGATTCGATCAGCCAAACTGCTGATTGGCAAGTCTGTAGAGTAGTCTGCAGTACTGCATTCTAACCACTGCGCCACCACAGCTCCATCATGTTAGACCTAATTCTGCTAAACTTCTGGCAGAATGTAATAATGTTTTTCTAAGGGCCACATGAGAAAGGTGGATATCAAGAAGAGGTTTCCATCACATTACCAGATAATACAAGCCAAATAGATATACCTTTTCAGAATTTCTAGAGTAGGAATGTGTGACTCAAACACTCTCTTCTTACACTCACAAGAGTGGTCTGAGTGAAGTTTTGCCAAAGCCACTGTGATGTGGATGGATTACAAATTCCAAACCTTCATATCAATTATGGATCTGTCAGTTTATATCTAGATAATAGATACTATATGGTTGCCTCACTGGATTAAGAACTTCTGACCTGTGCAGGGGCAATATTAATTTCACTGGTGTGATCAAGTCATTGCATGATTACTTTTGACTTTCAGGCTCTCACCCACCCATCCAGAAGAAGATTTTAGCTACAGTTACTCACTATGAAAAAATGCAGAACTGTAATACTAAAAATATGAGTGCCGTGAAACAAAAATAAATCTGGAGAAACTTGTAATTTCCTTCAAATTTTCCTCACAAATTATGTATAGAATTAAGAGTATGCTTGAAAGGAGAAGAAATGTATACACTAAAATCATGTTAGAAATAAAAAAAAATATTTTGTAAAAAACTGTTTTTTTCCTTCAGTTCCTTGATGTACCTCTTATATAAAATGCAGATGAAGCTGAAAATTTTATGTTTTCAGTTTGACCAGGCGCACTAACACCTTCTGACCTTTCCTGTTCTGTCACAGAAAGAGTGACTGTGAATGTGATAGAACATATTGTACAGAACAAACTGCATTAATTATGATGAGGTAATTAAATGCACCAAGGTGTGCTAATGAGATCTACTCAAGAAGAACAGAAAATAGAAAATATACTGCTGAAAAGTATCACTCTCCACTGCAGTAGCATCTCTCCCAAACTATTTAATAGCTTTCTATAGGTGACTAATTATACTCTAATTTCAATATTCATTTCAACACATTCAGTACCACAGAAAAAATTCTTCATCTTTGTTTCCTCAGTTTATAGTTTCAACAGCTACTGATGAATTTAGATTACTTTGGAAGTCCATGGGTTTTTGCTTGTAAACTTCTAAAGTTGCTTCATTAAAAAAAAAAATTTCTCAAGTAAGTTTTCAGCATTTTGGATTTCTCCAGGCAGTTCTGTTTGTAGGGTCATTGACTTCAGCAGACAAGAAAAAGCGGTAGGAAAAAAGGCAGAGTTCCCAAATAAGCACAATGATCCTGAGCCTATGGGACTCTAATAGCAACTCAATATTAATTATTTGTAAAAGTGGAAAGTTGTTGAAAGTGGACCTACTGTTTGATGCTCATGCACAAGAACATAGAACGAGGTACTGTATTCACTTTCTTAAATTCTGTCAGGGCTGTAAACTCGATTTCATTGAGGACAACAATGAGGGCTGTGTTTGACCTCGGGGGCCGGAGTGGGCATGGCCAGGGTAGGCAAGGCCATCTTGATGTAACTCATGTCGGGGGCACCTGTGGTGGCCTGAGCATTCTGCCAGTGAAAACGGGCTCCCAAGCTCCATTTTTTGCTATGATGGCCTCCTGCAACCCTCTGCCAGTGAAAATGGAACTCAAGAGCCCGTTTTTGCTGGCAGAGGCACATGGGCTGGTCCTTTGTTGTTTCCAGGGTAGATCTAAACACCCTGCAGGCCTTGACTTTGACACCCCTGTTCTAGACAACAACTTGCTTGCCTGCCAACTTGACTCCTCTACTCTGGAATATTTCTCAACTATTCCTTACTTTCCCGGAACAATTTGATACTGAAGTCACATTGGCTAGGGGTTTGGTTCTTTTGGAGAAGGCTGCAGTAGAGAGCTAAATTGATCACTTAATATTCAGAACTTTTAAAAAATGAATCAGCAGAATAAAGTGCCATGTTCTTTCTTCTAGGCAGTATTCCTTTTATTTTACATTATATTGCCAAAGGAGTTCTAGCCAAACTGTAGACAAGTAAGAGGCAGATGCCTTTCTACCCAGCCTTTATTTAATTCTCATCAATCACCTAAACTCTTCTTTTTAAACCTTTTTTTAATGGATGGATTGATGTATGCATGAATGCATAAGAAATATCTTTGCTTATTGTGATTATAGCCAGACCCAGAGTTGGCAACTGGAATCAGTGAGGGTATAAATCCATTGTAATTTCTGGACACATTTCAAGGCAGCCGCACATAAAGTGCAATGCAGTACTCAAAATCTAATCCAGACATAAATAACAGTTACTAAGTCTGATTAATTCAGGAAGGGTCACAGCTGGGGCATTGCCCAAAGCTGTGTAAATGCACTCTTCATCACAGCCATCAACTACAAATCCAGAAGCAGTTACACACTGCACACATTCTTTTTGTGCAAGTATATCCCTTTTCCACAATTCTTGCCAACTTTTTCTCTGCCAACACTATCTCAATTTCAGCATCTTCTCCTTGATACAGCCTATTAAATATTTTGCATTAGCACACCTGGCAAAAGACAATTGAATTATATTAACTTCTTATATTGTACAAGACAAATACTTTAAGAAGCATCCACAACAAACTAGGAATAGGAAGATTGAACAATTGGACATTGCCACCAAATATGTTAATATGCACCAATCCGTTTTCGATTGCCCCAACAATACTGTGTGACTTCTATATTCTGGCTGAAATATATTGAAAAGGAATTATATACCACAGAAAGCTGTAATATAAGTTCCAATCCCAAATCTACCTCCCAAAATATTTTTTTCCAATTTTCCAGATAATTTGTAATGTTCCATATAGAAATTTTGCATAATAGCTGCAAAAAAGTTGTATTCTTTGCCAATTGGAAATTAACTGCTTTGAATAATTTAAAACCTGGATTTTATGATTTTAAAAATTCAGTTCAGCCTACTTTCATAATTTCAGACAAAGCAAATATTGTACTAATATTGTCTGAGTTGTAGCTTCAAAGGAATTTAGCTGATTTTAGAATATTCTGGGAACTGATGTTGATGAAAAAGAAGAATTGCAGAGACCTGCAAGTTTGTTTGGATAAAACCTGGTCTCGCTTGAATCTTGATCTTAAGTGCTGTGGCCTCAGAGAGACTGGCAGTGCGCACATCTTAATAATGATCAAAAGTCTGTGAACCAACTGGGATCAACATCTACTATTTGTACTGGTGTTTTTCCTGTTTTGAACATTTTATTGAAGTAAAGTACTACTGTATAGTTCTCTTAAAACTGATGGGTTTCTATAAATTAAGAATAATAAATATATGGCTAAAAGTTGTTGAGAGGCATTACTTTCACTTACCCAGTTTTTTAGTTACAATTATTTTAAACTTACTAAATGAATATATTTGTAATTTAATCTTAAAATACTTGCATTATTATTAATAGCAATTCACAGTATAGGCAATTTAATTGGAATTCTGATATTAAACTACTATCTACTCTGCAGTGGACTTATTGTTTACAGCCGTTATTTCTGGTAGTACATTATTTTCACTAGCAACTGAAAGCAGGAGAAAACAATTGGCCACTGAAAAGGGAGAGTACTGGAAATAAAGAAATGATGAATAATATCAACAAGTAGTTCTTTCTTTTTCTTTTGACTTTGATTCAGCCACTGAAATATTTCTTTAGCTGTTTTCTAAGTGTTTTGTAAGTTTTTAATAGCAAGCTGTTTCTTTTGTCTTGAGAATAATACGAATCCCAGATCTTCAGATAAGTATGACAAACACCAGTTTACTCAACTTATCTCAAATAATTAACTGATATCTTGGATACATAGTACAAGTGTTGATTGTTAGTTGTTTAGATAAATGTAGTGTACTATGTAGTAAGACCAAATATCTCTTTAAGGATCATTACTAGAAAACATTAATTATAACATTAATTATAACAAGACATTCAGTGCTACATAATGAAAATTGATGTTAAATATTATATACTGAGTCTTTGATAGATGTTCTACCAATTTAGAGAATCTATATTAAATTCCTAATTTTTTAGAATTATTTGGCTTATTTGGGCATTGCTGTATGAAAGCTGGATTGCTCAGCACATGAGCGCTCTTATTAAGCCTTTCTATCAGTATATTTCACATTCTCTAAAGTAGCAGCTAGATTGAACAGTAGGTTTTCATGGAACACAGGTGCACTCCTGTGCAGTTCGCTGATAAGAAAGGTGTGTGACATAGCATACTGATTTAGTCACAAAATCTAGTAGCAATCATGCTTAGATAACAACCAAAGCAGAAGTCACTGGGGTGTGTGGATTTACTTGGAAAATCTAGGTAGGAGTCCAAGGAACTCTTTGTGTAAAAAAAACACTTTGAACTTGTTTCCCTGACTAATCTCTGCTGGAAGATCTTGCAGGGAATTCATTTAGAATGTAAGACTTAGAATCTATTAATTGGTATGAGGTATCACGGCTTGCTACTAGCTGTACTATGCATCACTGTAGTTGTTTTGGAGTGCTTGCTATTCTCATGTCAAGTTTTCGTTTACTAAGAATTAAAAACTATTTCTGTTGTCTCATTTCTTATGTAGATATAGCTACTATATCTAAGAAATAAACAGAGCCAAAAGTAAACCTCACATAAAAAGCTTCTGTACTTCAATAAATTGTCATCTATGTTTCTTTCCTTTTCCTTAATAGTTACTCCCCAAGATGAATATTAACAAAAGGAATTGTCAATCCTTTCTAAGTTGAAACTGCTGTCATTAGTCTTGTTCACATGATGTCTTCAGATGAACTAGTTACTTGTGTTGGCTTCTCTGTCAATGATGTTTTATCCTGAAAACATTTTTAGTCAATAGACAGATATCATTGCAGTGACAGTCGCAACTAGAATCCTCATGTGTTGAGCATTTCAGTTTTCATCATGCCTAAATGAAGCTTTTGCCTACAATATCCAAGGGGTGACTAGTACCATATAGAATAAATGAACTTAGTCTTTGAGTTAAACTTCTACCTAAAAAGTCAGATATACAGCAGGAAATGTGATTTCCTTATTTCTTTATTTTTCATATTAAATCATAGGAACATACTGTATGTTTCCTAGGTAATAAATTAACTAGGTTTTTCTCTAAATTGGTGATCATTGCAGTCTTGTAAATTAATAAATAGTATGGCCCTAATTGTATTGTCCTCTGTTGGCATTGGCAATTACAGTAAAACTTTTTTTGCTTTTGCTAAAAGGAATCAACATTTTTCTACTCTAACCCTCACCTCTGATTGATATTTACTTTAATATTGTCCTGAAAATTTTCTACCAAGAATTATGCAATATTCACTTGTTCAATTCCAAGTATGCATTTAGAATAGCCTAAATAAGCTGCCCAGAGTTGCCTTATAGGAGAGATTGATAGCCTAAAAAAATAGTAAAACAATTAAATAATAAATAAATAATTATATCTGTATCAAAAATGTAAATCTATATTCTATGTTAAGTTGCATATTATTATATGGTAAAATGTCTAGCATGATAAAGGGTGGGAGGGGAAGTACTGTATAAACTTTCTAGAGAGGCTGACCATAGAAAAGTTTCCTGATTGACTTACTAGCCCTTTGAAACCACTCATATGGCATTTATTGATTCATTTATTTATACCCAATAGACTGTGGGGAGAGTACAAAACTAGGAAAAGGACCATAAATTTTGAATATGGGTTAGCACCTTTGCAATCAAGAAGATGAGTTATTTTGAGAGCCAACACTGACCTCTGAAATAACACATTAATTAATTACACACTCTATTGTTTAGAATCCAAAGTGTTTTAAAGGGCTTTAAGACAATAACATTTTCCCTAAATTCATAATTATAATGACACCTGGAAAAGGTGTCCTGAATATACCCTGAATATATTTTAATAGGAATGGGAATGTGTATCTTATTACTAGCCTTTCTGGTACAGAAAGGCTCTACCTCTGCATATTAAATTGGCAACAGGGCTTCTGTGCATATTCAAAAACCACCACTCGCAAATCAGAACTATTTGACTTGACTGACCACTCATCCAATTGTGCTTTTAATATGGAAAACTCCACTACTGAAGATCTGCCAATCTGAAATGATCATAGCAGGATTAGATTATATTTGAGATTCGATGTGGGGATGAACAAACACACATATTTGTTTTACTTCACCTGTACATAATTGATAGAAAATTCATATTTATTAAAGATTAAGAATAGAATTTTTATTTACATAGAAGACAACCCATGCCCTGTTGGGTAAGCATTTCAGAAATAGTTCCTTATCAGGTTCCGCAGTGCTTCCAACAATGACAGAATTAATGTGAAGCCTTCACTGGAAAAGCTGGGATACTTTCAGAGATGTATCTGCCTTAAAAATAGCCCATGCTGAACTGCCTAGCACAATCATACATCAGCACAGGAAATGTTTTATGACATTTTGTATTAAGTCATAAACTGTTTAACCCATGTTGAACTGTACAGCGCTGTCAAATATCAGAGCAAGAAATGTTCTATGACATTTTGTATTATACAATAAACTTATTCATGTTAATGTTTATCTCGTAAAATACTTTATACTATTTGCCAAATATCAACTCCATTGAAGTTGTGAGTCCAGATTTTGCATATGTTCTGTAAATTAGCTAGTTTGAGATACCTTGGTTCAAAATGTTTTTCCTCATGGTGCACTGTTTCCTCATGGTGCACTTGTAAGAATTACAAGAATCAGAGTTTTAGTAGGATATAGATAGATGTCTAATTATATCCACACATACATATTTATTATTTATTTATATTTCATACTTTTAACCACCCATCTTCCTCAAACAGGGCCTACCATTACAAATATTGTATATACAACTACACATACATTTTAAATTTTAATATTAATCAAGAACATTTTAAAATTTCTTAGCATGTGCAAAAACTTTAAATTGCTCTAGTGACAAGAATATTAAGGCTATACCTAGAGAGAAAGATATAGCAATAATAGATTTTAAAATGAACGGCACAAAAAGAATAGTAGGTGAAGAATATATTTGGGAGTATTGTTGACACTTGATAAGTAAGAGAGGTAAACTGGCACATAATAAATGATTTAAAATGCTGCCTTTGGCCTTCTGAAAAATTTGAATACAGATCTGATGATTGATGGCACGGGGAAAAAAATAAATAATGTTCAGGAACTGTGCTGAGTAAATCAAGAAAGGCTTTCCCACTTGATGCTGAAACTTTCAACATGATTCAGAAAGTGCTATGACCAGGATTTGGTTTTCTCTAAATATGTTTTCTTCTCCAAAATATGAAATCATCAGTTCAATGATATCTTTTTGCACTATAGTCTAATGACTGAAGACGTGATAGTCACAAAAGTGTACAGATAAAAAGCCTTTTGTTATCATTAAATTCCTGCTTCTGTTGAGTGTTTAGAATAGACAGCTGGACAGGCCAGTATTATCTATACATATTCATATTACGCTTTAAAGAACCTGGCAATGAAACATTTTCATGTCAATCTAGACTGAATATGTTGCAAATTGTCTCAGTGCAGACAAGAATTTCTTAAACTGGTTTACAATCAAACTGACATGAACATAAGGACAACAGCAGCTGTACAGAAATTCCCTAGAGATAATACTGTAGAAGTGGCTAGCAAAGAAACTCTGCACTTTTATCTCATTTTATTTGTATAGGACCGTGATGGCGAACATATGGCAGGTGTGCCAGAGGTGGCACACAGAGATGTCTCTCTGGGCATGCGACCCATTGCCCCAGCTCAGCTCAGCTCTGCCATGCATGCATGTGTGTGCTTCCCACCGACCGGCTGGTCTTCGGGTCACTGAAATGCATGTGCGGGGCATGCATGGGGTGGTGGGG
>JANHJO010007006.1:22671-33018 GCA_032468235.1 Pseudoxyrhopus heterurus | reverse complement strand
AAGCCGATCAGCGCTTATACTCGAGTCGGCTTATACTAATCAGCTGATTTTCGGGCCTAAATTGATGCCTGCGCAGCACGCCTGCGCAGGCATCAATTTAGGCCCCAAAACGGACCAATTTAGGCCTGAAAATCGGCCCGTTTTTGGGCCTAAATCAGCTGATTTTGGGCCTCAAATCAGCTGATTTTCGGGGCTAAATTGATGCCCGCATAGCATGCATCAATTTAGCCCCGAAAATTAGTTGACTCGAGTATAAGCTGAGGGTAGTTTTTTTCAGCCCTTTTTGAGGGCTGAGAAACTCGGCTTATACTCGAGTATATACTGTATGTGATGGAGGAAATGCAATCATGAACTAATGCTGAATGCATAATTGCTGAAGCATACTAAGAACTTTGATTATTATAGATGGATCAATGAGAAAATATGTGATTAAGAGTTAAAATTTTTATTGTTTTATGATCTCATAGAGAATTTTTATAAATGGATGTATCTTTGGTACATGATACCACCTAAATATCTAGAATGTACTATATAAGGGCACTTCAAATTATGTTGGAAATATGAACATGAAGAGATAGCTTATCATGCTTTGTGGATACATAAAAAAGCTAAAGAATTTAGATCCAATATAGTAGTTCTCAACTTACAACAGGCTGCTTAACGACTGTTCAAAGTTATAATAGACCCTCCCAAACTACTTATGATCTGGTTTCAAAGTTATGTTTGCTACAGCATCCCTGCGGTCATTCCCACTTATGACTGACCTAAGGGATGCTGTAGTGCCCCCTGCCACTCTGCCTTCCAGGACCCCATAAGCCATATGCTTGCTTCCAATCCCCAACTTCCCACCCATCACCGATTGCGCCACTCTGCCCTTTGCTGTTGAACTCCCTGGCTTTATTCCAGAAATGGGCACCATTTCCCAAGCAGCCACAATGAAATAGAAATCCAATTGCCCCTGCTGATGGCTTCCCTCCCACTGGAAGCTATAGTTAAGCAACAGGCCCTGCCCTGCCCTGCAACAACTAATCTTCACTGTTCTCTCACTCCCAGCCTGGTGCTTTAGGAAGAGGAAGAAGAAGAAAAATGTTAAAACCAGCCATCAGCTGCAGCATCTGAAAATAGCCCTTTTCCCATGCTCTTGGGGAGGCTGAAGCACTGGAGTTGTCTTTGTAGAGGAAAAAAAAGAAAAGGAAACTTGCCTCACTTTTCCAAAGCTCTGCAAAAGGTGCACAGCTTCCTAAGACTTTGCAGAGCAGTCATGAATAAAAAAAAAGCAAAATTTTAGCATTTTTCTTCTTCTTTACAAACTCTTCTCAGTATGTGCCTGTTGATTTGTAGTGCATTTCTAAATGATACAATTAGTAATAGAAAAGGAGGATCTTAAAAGCAAATCTATTCTGGTTCAAAATACCTATCTCTAGTTTTCAGTTGAAAATGAGCCATTCTGATTTGTCTATTACTATTTTGCCTCTTCTTCCTACATAAGTTGTTGGGAACAGCTGAGGCAGTATGTAAAGTACTAAAGGAAAGAGATGAGAACGCCAACCAAACTGGTAGGTGTGTAGGAGGATGCCAATATATTAATATATGGGAATTTAAAATAAAACAACAGTCAAAAAAGGGTATTATTGCTGGTTGGCTAATGTTAGCAAAAATAAGCAATGTTTAGTTTTATTGATATGAATTCACAAGGTTTCTTTAAATACATTTTAAAAGAAATATTAACCAATTTGTCAAAAAGCATTCTTGTATGACCAAGGAATGACCTTGTAGAGGCTTGACTGAATCAAAACTGTTTCTCTATCCCAAGGAAATTAATTATCTGTAAGATTGGTGACTCTTTAGTTCATCATCAGAGAAAGATCAACCCATTTGAGTTCTATCCATAGTAGGCTAGATAAATTGCCACTGGGTCTTTGTTATTTGTTGTTTTTAGATTTAAAGCTGCTTGAAGCTGTTTTGATTTATAAGGAAGGGTTAAGTGTCATATATGAAACTGATCAGTATGTGCAACATCCAATTTACAGCTGGAGATGAAATCAAAATTGATGGAAGCTAGACTTCATGAAGAAAAACTTAAATTACAGCAGAAGCATGATGCAGATGTTCAAAAGGTACAGTATGTTGATTAAAACGATATGATGGGTTTTTTCTGTAATACTTATAACACAAAGAAATATCTAATATAAAATTCCTATGTAACATCCGAATGTTGGCATTAGTATTCCATTGGCTGCACTTAAACATTTATAGTAATAGATTGTTATACATTGAAATAATGAGTCTTGATGATGCATTAATGAATATAAGGAAAATATCACATCACTTGCCATCATTCTTGCATTTCCTGTCATTTCAGAACAATTATTTTATGATGGGTACCTAACCTGAGGCATAGAATAACATTTGTCACTGAATCCCTTTTTTTGCATCCCAGTATACTATCTATCTAAAAATGCTGAGATTTGGGCATGCAATTTTGTGACATTTTGTACTGGAAAGTTAAAATAGTTTAAAAACAAAGGAGAAAAGAAATCCTTAAACCTTGCAGAGATAGAGGAAGAAAATCTGTCATTCACTTATCATTCTGTGTTCACAATTTACAATTAAAAATAGAGTCATATCCTGCTTCTGGAAAGCCAGCCATCCTAACTTCTGCTTCTGGAAAGCCAGCCATCCTAACTTCTGGGATACGCTGTTCCCTAGCCCCAGAGCTATGGGAAGTCCTACTTCCAGATTCTCTCTCCTCTCATATAATTTATAGGGGAGAAATGTGGAATATTGCTTCCTGGGTAGATTATACAAGATGAGATCTTCTGCAAACCTCAGCCTTAAAAGGCTTACAGATAATAACCAGCATATGTACCTGGAAATTGTGGAAGTCAATGCGGTCCTACTGTAGCAGTTCTTAACCACTCGTAAGTAGGTTGTTACATTCTGAACTCACTGCAGTTTCTGAATGGTCTTCAAACACAATCCCAAATTGTGCAATAATCTTTGCAATAATCCAATCTTGAAGTGATGAGGGCTTGAGTTAGATGTTATGGAGGGATTCAGTGGTTAATACTGAATGCTCTTGAGATGTCCATCAAGAGCTGGTGGGTTCGACTCTCTCCAGGCCCAAGCAAAAGATAATCTGCTGGAGTAACCACTGCCATTTCTATTCCATGTCTGAGTCTGGAAGGTGGCTTATTTCAGGATTATCCAAAGTCATCCATTAAAAAAAAAAGGAAGATTAAAAAGGCCCTGCATGGCTAAATTGAAATAAATCTTCTCTGGAGAGAATGTACCACTGCCTTTTCAGTGCTTCCTCCTTCAAAGATGAATTAGATTTAGCCAGCACCCCTTCCTTAGCTGCCTGGAAAAGCCAGGAGGGCCATGAATCTGTTTCACAGGTGCCAGAGCTCATATTGTAGGAACTCTACAAGTTCAAATGAATCTCAAATCATTTCTGTATAAAATACCCATCAGATATATTCTAAATGGTATCCAGTACAAGGCAGATGTAGTTATTTTATTGATGAAAATATTAACACTTTTGAATGTTTAATATTTCTGTGTAAATATAATGTAAAATGTGATCTGTTTTCTATACAAGTCCTAAGATTGAGTAAAGAGAATCCAATTAAACAAAAGTGTCAAAAACATTATCCCAGTTCATTTGTTTATTAAGGAAAATGTTCCTTGTCAGTGGAAATATTTTGTTGGTTAACTTCTGCCAGTTTATGATTGAGCTGTGAGTAAGTATCTTGAATGCATAAAGATGAGTAAAAAAATATAAGTATTTGATATGAGTACTAGTATAAAAATGAATTGTATTGATCTTATCTGGCATCCAGACTTTCCATGAAAAAGGGAAAACTGAAAAATATGTTGGAAGACATTCCCAACTCCCTGCATGTGTCTGTGTGTGTGTGGGGGGGTGAGATGTGGATGTGTAATTCTAGTAAAAGAAGATGGGATTATTGGAAATATGTTCCTCAAAAAAGATGCTTACTGCCTTGAGTAAAATGTAATAGAATATTGAAAGAATAATCATGGCTCTAATTCTGGGATTATTCTCTTTTCAGCCAGCATTTCTGCTACATTTATGATTCTGTTATTTTACATGTGACTTCTGGATTTATCAGCATTAAGGAAAATACTGTCTTGCTTTGTTAATTTTATTTATTGCTGAAAAGGAATGAGGCAGTTCAGGAAATGAGTGCCAGCCACTGAGGCAAAATGCTTTTTCATTTTTTGAGGGAAATAAAATTCCCTCATAACTATGCAAGGTGTAAGGATAGCTTGCATATAATTTACATTGTTGCAGGTAATGCAAACAGTGATTTTTCTTTTAGGTTCATAAAACAATTGTAAATAATATAGCACACATAATATTTAGTATGTAAAGGTAGAGAAGAAAATATTTATTCACAGTCTTGAATTGCATAGAAATATGAGTAGAGGGAGAAAAAAAGAATTTTTTAAAAAATGGAAGCTGTTACCAGAAAATATGATATGGAGAATAATGCTTATTTGAGTACATAAAAAGCCTAAACTGATTATCAAACATATATAAATAAAACATCATATCTTGGGGTTCTAAGAAGAGGGTTTACAATAAAAATACTGCTATTTATTTCCTTTTGAAGTATTATTTTGACTGAGAGTAGAGTTTCTAGATGAAATGTTCTATGGCAGGCCTGCATAACTTATAGAGCGGAAAAGGCTATGTTGATAAATTAAGCAGAATTGTGGGCTAAAAAGGAATACCTGGCACGCCATGCCAGCTGTTTGGTGGCTAGCAATATGCACTTAGCAATGCAGTCAATGAAGCTTGGACACACTTGGCAGCATGTCTTTTGTGGGAGCAGTGGATCCTTTCTTGTAATGGCAACTGTGTCAGTGGTTATTTATTGAGTTTATAAAAAATACTCTCAAATCACAAAACTGCATGCTGTGCAAGTCCAATGGAATTTTAAAGTAAAGATAAATCCTTTTTTGTGCTTGTTTGTTTGCAAACTGAACACCAATTCTGTAAAGAGAATATGTCATCTTAAATGTTTTTTTTGCTTTGAAGGTTTTTTTTCTTGTTGGAGTCTCAAATGGTTTAAGCAGCACATTTAGAATAATACTCTAACTTGTATTTTAGAGGTGGCCTTTAGAATGTGTTAATCTTCAAAATTCTTTATAAGATTGTAAAAGGGTATGGATGCCTTGAAGAAAGAAATCTCTCATCATTCTGGATAACGTTTTCCTTGTTTTTCAGGTGTTCTTTCGCTAGAGATATTGATACCAAAGCTAAATAAGTCTTTAACAATAAGATTCCCAGTTCACTGTTTTTTTTAAAAGAGATTACCTCATGGAAAATGGACATTTCTCACTTTTGCTCTATTTATATTTGTGTTATAGATTTTGGATAGAAAAAACAATGAAATTGAGGTACTGAAGAGCTTGTATAGAACAAAACAGAATGAAGCTGAAGAGACTATTCAGAAGCTTGAAAAAAAAGGTGTTAAATTTTTCAATTTTGTATTAATTTTGAAAACTGCATGGTTGATGTTTGCTTTTTGCCTGTTTGTTTATACTTCTCCTAATTTTCTCTTAACAAGCAAAATTCAAAGGAAACACATTCTTGATTAGGGATGGAAAACTTTTGAAACAAAGTATTGCATGATTTTGAGGAAATTGGCTTCTGTTTTTTTTAAACTGAAGAGTTAGAAAAGATACGTTAGGAAAGAATGTTTTTAAGAGAGCTTTCATCAACCTAAACTTTCTCGAGATATGTGGATTTTGATTCCCTGAATTCTCAGCCAGTATGACTATTTCTGAAAATTCAGAATTTGAATTTGGATACATCTGGAGGGTTTGTGGTTGGGAAAAATTGTTTTAGGTTTTACTAGTGCCCTATGTGATGGCTTTATTTGACCCTTGCTTTTCCTTACAGGCACCCATGATGTGCTAAAATGGCATCTCCTGGGTATTAATGTATTTTGGGAAAGATCCAGTGATGATATCTAGATCACAGAATGCAGCTTGAGAGAATATATATTTCTCTACTGCTTTTCTAAACAATTGACAGATTGAAAGCAGATAATCAGATCTTGGTAATTACATTCTGCTTATCTAGAATAGAATTGTCAGTATATCAAGTTAGACACATAAACCCTCATCAGAGACTCACTATAATTCTCACCCCTGGATATAAATAAACAGCATTTGTTAAAATTTTAGTAAATTACATATATTTTAATGCATGTATTTATTGTATGAATTTGATACCACAAGCATAATGGTACCATAATGAAGGCAACAAACCTGAAGAATTGACAAATTCATGAGGGGTAAGATTTAATCTGAACTGCTATATGTTACCTTAGAAAAAAACATTATTTTGGTACAAGTTAATGTGAAGCACAAAAAGGGGTTGATTGGAAACATTTTCACTGTGGGAACAAAATTCTGGATTAAACGTGACATTAGTTTTATCCAGTTTGATTCTTCTTGTATCATCCAAAATTTGAAGTGGCAATTTGAATGTTGTGCTTTGATCAGGCTGTGTACGGCTTGAGTTGCATTGACATTCCCAATTCCCAAAAGATTGCGTTGTCATTTTGCTATTACAGTTCTTTGTAGCTTATATTTTTGCTTGCTTGATGTTTAAATAGAAATTATTTATTAGGGTAGTAGGATGTGTATAAAGTACTCAACTTCATACGTTCCTAGCTTGGAAGAGCTGTTCTAAGTTGCTATTTCTAGTGTTTCACTATAGGGGTCAGTGGGAACTCACAGCAAAATTATGTTGCTTCACTCTTTATCTCGGAGCTGATTTAGTCTTCTTGAACATAGCTACATTTTGTTATATTGCCTGTAAAATTAAACAGACTTGGATTGTCCATCAATGAACTCACCATCAATTCTCTTCTATAATTGTAGATGTAGAGATAATCTATAGACTGTAGTTGTCATCCAGTCTATCCAAGCAGTGGCCAGTGGAATAATGTTTGATTTTTAAAAAAAACATTATTTAAAATTTGGTAAGACACAATAGAAGAAAGTTAATTTTTTAAATAAAATTCAATCAGAATATTATTCCAAACATTATGATAAATTTATTTATGGTTGTTTTATACAATTTTCAGTTATTTTGTATTAAAAAATAACTGAGGACAATTTTCATATGTTAAAGAACAATGCTTAACAATTATTGAAATCAGCAATAACATACATCTCCCTTGCTAGAGAGAATAGCCTGCATATCATCTCATGTATTTTATTTTGTTGCTTTTATTTTCTGATAGTTCAGACACTTGTTCGTGAGTCACAAGTCATTAGAGAAGCTCAAGAGAAACAAATTCTGGAATTAAAAAAGTTATGTGACCACAGTACAGATTCCTTGAACAATGAATGGGAAAAAAAGGTAATTTTTTTTACTAGTGTAATGAAAATGGAAAAAAAAGCTCTTGCCTAATTAATTGGGAACATCAAATTTTAAATCAGTTACTGATTAGTCAATGAAAACATTAAAATTAATTTTGTATAAAATTTCCATAAAATGTTTCTATTTACATGGATTTTATAATTCTCATTAAGTAAAATCTTAAGTATGAACAGTGGTTTTGTATAGCAAAACACAATGCACATAAAATATGCTAGCATGAGCAATTCTGAAAATGTGATGAAACCAGAGGGAGGATTAATTGAAGTATGATTCAGTATTGGAGTAATTATTAGTAGCTGTGAGGATTACACTATGAAAACTCAACAAATCCAAATCCCTAACTCTTTAAAAATTCTTCTTCGAAGTAATGAAAATTTTGGTTACAGCATATGTCAAGAACATTGTATTGAAAAATGCTGTTATTAATTGATTGATTATGTGCTGTTTTTGGCTCCTAGCGACCATATAGATAGATTTTCTATCCCCAACCTGTTTTTTCAAGCCTCCCAATGGTGCACTGATCATCATGTAATTGAATCCATCCACCTTGCTTCTACTCGTCCTCTTCTCTTTCCTTCTACCTTTCCCAGCATTAGAGCCTTTTTCAGAAAGTTGGATCTTTACATAATGTGTCCAAAATAGGATAATTTGAGCTTGGTCATTTGTGCCTTGAGTGACGACTCTGGATTGATTTGTTCAATGATCTATAGGATCAATGATCTGTTGTTTTCCTGGCTTTCCACACTATTCTCAGGAATCTTCTCCCAATACCAAAGTTCAAATTCAAATTCTTCCTATCCTGCTTCTTTAAAATCCAACTTTCACTTCCATAGAGTGTCATGGGGAATATCATGGCTTGCTCTATTCTGTATTTTATTGGAATAGACACATCACAACATTCGACTATGTTTTCCAAGGCCCTTATGACTATTCAGTGTTTGTCTGCAGCACATTTCTGGACTGCTTGTTTCTTTACTTTCGATTCTAGAAGGCAAAAGCTATCCACCACTTTGATACATTCATTTCAGTTCTAAGGTTGGTTGTTCTGCCTGTTCTCATTAGATTGATCTTTTTATTCTTAATTTTAATCCCATTTTTTCAGGGTGTTTTTTAGTACTAGGGTTTGCAGATCATTTTCATTTTCGGCTATCATGGTAGCGTCACCAGCATAGCACAGGTTATTGAGGTTCCTTCCTCCAATTTTAAAACCACATTCATTTTCCATCCAGCTTTCCTTAATACATATTCAGCGTAAAGTTTGAACAAATAAGGAAAGAATATGTAACCTTATCATACTCCTTTGCTGACCGTGAGCCAGTCTGTTTCACCATAGTCTGTCTGTACTGTGGCTTCCTGGCCTGTATATAAATTGCTCATGAGGACAGTGAGAATGCTGTTATAAAATACTACAATTAGATGTGCACTAGTGTAGGTTTATTTTGTTGCAATGCTTTAATACATGACACTGTTTTATGTTTTCAGGTTTTGTGAGTACTTTCAATGGGACTGAAAGTGGGATGTGTGATAAAAAATAGCACTTCTCTTCAGCCCTACTTTAGTTATTGAGTATGTAGAATTTCTTGCTGCTACCACCCATCTTCCAGGAGCAAGGCAATGTCTTTCCTCTGCTCCTAATCTTTCACAGCAGTTTGTGAGACAGATTAGCTTCTCATAGCCTTATTGTTCCCATAAAGTAGGAATAGTAATAAAATGATAAAGATCATGATAGTAATAGAAAATAAACTCTGTAGCTTCAGTTCCTTGCCCTTGTAAAAGTTGAAAGAAAAACATCAATCGTATGATTTAAAAATTAATTTATTAAATACATGAAAAAGAAAAGGAACAGGAAAACTTTCTTTTAGCTTTATGCTATAAAATGCCCAGAGAATTATAACTGGATGAAATAAGGCATTTTGTGCTGATAGTTACATCCCTTCAAACATAAATTTTCCATGAGATACTATCAGGGGAAAAGGAAAGAAATCCAAATGGGCAGGATCTGAAACTAAAATAATTTAGAAGGAACAAAACATGTATGAATGGGGTTTGCATGTAAACAGTGCATTTCTGATATAAAAATTGGCCACAGATTCCTTGAAACAATTAGATAGATCTAGGTTCTTAGGGTCCACAGGGCAGATGAGTTTATCTGAAACCAAAAGGCATTCCTTCCTTGTAACTTTTACTTTACCTCAGAGAAAAGGGATTTCTCCCAGCTCACTTCTCCAGCTCACTGATCCTGACTAATCCTTGACTTTCATAGATTATAAACCTCAATCAAGGTTTTAGAAACACTTCCTCTTAGTTCCTGTTTTCTCCCTAGAGATTTATGGATTACGGTTAGGCTCCTGATCTCATTTTCAGCCCTTAGACAATCAGCTCTGGTCTAGTAAGTATAGTAATAGGACCCAGCTAGTTTGTCTGTTCACTCCTCCCTGCTTGAGCAAACCTTGTTTTCTGCTCCCGGAGGATTTCAATCATGTCACTCCCAGAGAAGATTAGCTTCATACTTATCATGGTTTTCTTCTGCTCAAATATTGCTTACCTCTTCCTTGTTGCTGGAGACTGGCTCACTGAAACCAAGTGGCTGTTTCCAATCTCCATCTTGCTTGATCTTTAAGCAATGTCTCTTTTTTTTCCTCTTCCAGGCATTTTGTCCATTTCCCCCTCCCTACCAGGTAAACCGTTCCCAGCTGCTTTTCATTTATCTCTAGAAAAGATTTTTTTAAGAAAAGAAAGAGGAAGGGAAAATGTCCTTTTCCTCAGGGAAAAGTTGTTATCCCTACCTCCTGGACTGAAATTCAGCATATCAAGAATTGTTGTTGTTGTTAGTTGCGAAGTCGTGTCCGACCCATCGCGACCCCATGGACAACGTTTCTTCAGGCCTTCCTGTCCTCTACCATTCCCCGGAGTCCATTCAA
>JANHJO010007006.1:9757-20384 GCA_032468235.1 Pseudoxyrhopus heterurus | reverse complement strand
CGAGGGTGGTTTTTTCAGCCCTTTTTGAGGGCTGAAAAACTAGGCTTATACTCGAGTATATACAGTATATTTGTTTTGATTTATTACTTCCTAATTTGGTAATGAACATTATTTGGCAAGTAAATCTAAATAATCTAATAGTTTATTTTAAGTGTCAGATTACATTTTGTCATTCAGCCATAATAAAAAGAAACAAATATTTTCTAAGTTTATAATACAATATCCCAGAAAAAAGGGAGGGAAAATTAACAGTAAGTATAATGGAAGGAAGGGAGAAATGTGATATATAAAATAGACTTCTGGACAGATTAGATGCTACTCTCTGGTTTTCTGGCTCACGCCTTCCTCTCTTCATGCTTCTTCTCAGTAGAAGATAAAATCTGATATAATTTTCTTAGATAGGAAACAAATTCCTGTAACAGGGAGCAATGTAGATGAAAGCAGTATTTTGCCTGATTGAATATTGGTTTCTACCAAAGAGAGTGAATTGGGTGCAAACTTATAAATAGCAAATAAATCTCTACACAATATGTATTTTAAAACTTTAAAATATAGGTTATTAAAATAATGTACCTTTAATATAAACAGTTTTATATTCAACAGTTTTAATTATTTCTTATTCAGTTTTGGGGAACTTGGTCCTGGCTTGCTATTCAAAATTTTAGATAGTTATTGACCTAAAATTATTTATTTTATACTAGAATTTGGGATATAATGGCATGGCAGGTAACAATTTTCAAATATTGCATTGTTTTATCCTTCAAAATATGATGAAAAGCAATCTAATCTTGTTATAGTATCAGGGCATATAGTTCTTAATAATTTACCTAGAAAAACGCAATACTGATAATTCATATTATATGAATTATTATATTATATTACTAAAGTAATACTCGGTAGAAGAAAATATGTGTAGCTCATGGTTGAACTTTGGTAATCTCTGAGCTTGGATGTCTTCTTGCAGATGGTTCACGTGGCTAGGTAACTCTTCAATGCTACTGAAGAGCACTGAAGCACTTAGCACAGAAAATGTTACCTAATCATAGTAATAATAAAACGTCTGCAAGCAAACACCCAAGCTTAATAGAGTGCAAAGGACTCTAAACTGATATTACTTAAGCCAAATCTACTTAAAAATAAATTTAGTAATGGTTCTGTTTGAATAGGTGATGTGCTGATAATACTTGCTCCATCTTAACTATTACATACTGCTTAACTTTAAACCACCTGTTTTAATTTTTCAACTGGGATCCCATGGGTACACTTAAAGTTATAAAGATTAAACTTATAAAGCCTACAGAGCTTTTGTTTAACAGTTTTCTTCAAAACAGAATTTATTTATTTTTTTAAATATCACATAAATTTTTTCTATTGTTTACTCTGAGAATCTGAAAAGGAAGCCATAGGAAAAAAATGAGAAATATATAAACTGCTTAATTTTTCTTTGTGGTTTCTACATGTTTCATAAAGGTTATCTATGCATGGGAAGAGTTCCCATTTAGAATGTTCTACAATTAACCTACCTTCATCATTCATTTCATCTTCAGTTTTTTTAAAGTATGATAATGAACAAATCTCTTTGGAATGTACCCTTTGATGTCAATGAACCTTTCCTTTATGTATTTCACTTAGATAGTCTGAGTTGTTCATTCTCATTTGACAGTTTTAGTATTATTCAGGCATGCTGAGAAATCCCCACCCCCACCCTCAAAGTATCCCCCAAAGTATTTGTAGTCTGATGCTAAATTTCAAGTTATGTTTTATCATTCTTTGTGACTTCCTTGTTTGAAGAAAAGATTTATTGTACACATATTCTGGCTGGCATCCAGAAGAGAAGACTCTGAAGAGAAATAGAGTAAAATAGTTAAGGATGAAGAGAGTGGGTTAAAAAAAAAGAACAGAAGTCTGTAGAATCTCTATACATTTCTCACAATTTGTTTCATGAGTATTTTCAGCTGAGATTAAAAAACTGATCATCAATGAAATAAAAATAAATTTGAATGCCCCATTTGTCACCCCATTTGCTTAACACAGCTTATTTATTTTAAATATATTGACCTAAGCCTACCTGTATAATTTATGTCAAATAACTTTGCTTTAAAATTTATTTTACTTTAATAATTGCAGTTTTTCCAGTTATGACAATGAGCAAGTAGTAGTGTTATCTTCACCTAAACCTTCGAGCTCCTAATATTTCAGTTGGAATTGCTCATTCATTTTCAAGTAAAGTATGACAACTATAAGTAGCTTATGTTAGTAGCTTACTGTTAAAATGAAGTAGTTCCTCAAGAAACCAAATTCAGTTTACAATCCATTATTAAGTTCTTACCTGTTTCAGAATATATTTTAAAATCCTGACATAGGTTGAACCCTTCTTGGTATTAACTTATGATTACAGATATATTCATTTCTAGTAATTTTCCTAATATTATAATTTTTTAAAAAGAAATCTTGTAATGGAGATAAAAGTGAATAGTTTTCAGAAAGGAACAAAGTAAAATTTGTAAGACTGTATTACTGTGCCAACATAAGACAGTTTGTTAGCAGTTTGTGGCATATGGTTTTCAAGGACCTAGCATGGCTGTAGTTTTACTGGAGCAAGTCAGCAAATGGAGTTAGAAAGGGGGAGAAGAAATTCAGTTATGGTATTGAAGTCAGCTATGATGTTATGAATAATGATGAACTGTCCTGACTGCTAACCAAGATTCTTGTGGGGAGATGTAGTGACAGGAAGTGGTTGAGCCTGGAATATAGGTGTTGGGGACTAAAGCCTTGGGGAGGGGGCACTTGCCTGCTCAGTTGCTATGGGACATGCAACTTTGATCCAAAGTTGGAGACCAAGAGAAGGAGAGGAAACAAAAAGACTGCAAATGAAATGGTTGGGAGGTGAAGTTACATGAGTGTGCAGATCAGGTATGAGTTCCTGGTTGGGAAAGAAAAAAATGTCCAGGGGTGACTTCCCTGGAAGAAGGGAGAGGGACAAAAGGTTCACCTGAGATCCAAGATGGGAAACAGTAGTTTGTCATTAATTGGTCTCTGGGAAAGGACTGGACAGAAGACCCTGAGAGATGTTCTTTGCGTAAATAGGTACTCAGCTCAGCAGATCCAGAAGAATTTTTTACATATTGCAGTAAATCCAGCCCATTTTTTTCTTTTCACTTTTACTCTTAATAAGCCCAGAAATGGGAGAGAGAGACCAAGTGAAAGGGGGAGGAAGCAGGAGAACTAGAGGGGGATAGTCTTTCTGAGGAAGACTTAGGAGGCAACTTGATACCATGTGAACACCAGAATTGTTCTGTACATTCCTGTTGTAAATACTGGTTACAAATCACTTCACTGTATGTAGTAAAAAAGCATAAAAGCCTCTACTGTCTTGTTTTTCTGTGTCAATTGCCGCACTTGCAAAAAACACCTACGGTTTAAAAACCACCCTGTCACACTATGACACAGTTAAACTCTTACTAAACTCTTAGTGTATAAATATTGTCAAGTGAAGAACTGTGAATGTGGATTAGCCATTAAGTTGGAGTTTAGTTGTATCTGTTTTTACTCAAGAAAGGTAAAAGAATATTCATATTTATTGAACAGTTGCTCATCTGACAGTAAAAATTAGGTATTGCAGAGCCTACTAATATTATGTCAAATATTTCAGTAACATTCTCCTCTGGAATTTATTTAATATGCATTCCATGATTATAATTCTATTTTATTACTTATTTTCTTCAACTATTGTTAAAAGAATTTAGTGTGGCTGAAGTAACTTTACTATGAAGCAACTCCTATTACATTCTTTGCTCTTATTCTTTGCTTTGTATCAAGGAGTACTCATAAATTAAACATGATTATCTTTTCTTCTTTCACTTCCAGATAAGGATATTTTATCTTATTTGAAAGCTATATGTAATCTTCCTGTGTCTTCTGTATAGTGAGGAATTAAATTTTATAAATGCTTGTAATTTTTTTAGACCAACCCTAAAACAATTTGGGTACATTCCTAATTGTAGGGTGGTTTTTTTTGCTTGGTTGTATATTTTCTTTGCACAAATTGGCATCTAATTATGTTCCTTATTAAGATTCTATATAGCCTTTCTTTTAGGGGAATTTTTAAAAGTTATTTTTACTTGTATTTACATAATTCTTCCTTAACTTTTATTCTGTTTTTCCCATCTAATTGCCTTTTCATTCTTTTTGGGGTTCTATTCTACATGATGCAGAAATATTAATAAAAGTATAATATTAAGTATCTCAAAAATGACCATACATTTCTTTACTACACATGTGCTTATACAGGCTTTTGATTGTCCTGCCTATTAAGAAAGATGAGAATTAATGAAGTAACCTGAGCCAATCTCACTAGTCCTTGATCGTCACCGTTGGGATCTTTTTATTTATTCAATTTATATGCCTCCCATCTCGCCTGGATGCGACTCTAGCGGCTTACAGTCATTAAAAACCAGTAAAGTCATTTAAGCCATAAATAGTAACATTGAAATAATTTAAATTTAATTTTGAAAATATGAAGGAACTCTTCCCTTCTTGTGCTTGTGGGAGTGGAGTAACCTCTGTTGGCTCAAGGTTAGAGACTAACACTCTCTTTCTTACAGGCCCACACAGAAACAGAGTTCCCTTCTATGTAGTAGAAAGAACACAAAATATATTTGTATATAGATTCTTACTGCCTGCAATCTGATTTTAATCTCAGATTGCCAGAAGGAGGGAAAAAAGATTTATTGATATTTTTTTTCTGACTCCAGGATTCTCATTTTTCCTACCTTTTTTGTTAGAGGGCCCTACCAGTATTTAGTTTCTTCCCCTCAAAATCAGGACAGCTTCTCCCTCACGTTTTCCCCACCCCCTTCTTTTTGGAATGATGGCAGGCAGCATGGATGGAGGAGGACTGGGGGACGGACGGACTAGATAGACATTGGGCAGGCAGCAGTGGGGAAAGTAGTGAGTCCTGGTAGGCTGTGATATTGGACTGTACACATTTACCACATTTCTTACATCGCCGAGTAAGTGATTTTCTATACACAACTCCCAGTATCACCCCTTCTCCAGTTCATCATTTTGAATATTTCCTTGGAGTAAAGTAACTAGACTTGAAGGGAAATTAAAAGGGAAAAAAAACACCTGTTCTTGATTTCTGTCTATCACTATCACTTTGGCAGTTTGCAGCTGAAGAAATTAAGACTCCACAACCCATCACCAAGTTCACAAAATTGTTGACCCCCAGTAAATGACAAGCAGCATTCCAATATATCAGTACATTGTTAGAAAAAGCACAACCTGCATACGCTTTAAGTTATATTATCAGCCAGCTTCTTCACCTTAAGGTTATTTGAACTAGATTTTCTCTTAAGAAGAATATTTTTTCCTGTTGCTAATGCTCTTTTTTTCTTCCACAGAAGCTTTTCTTAGATTAACATACTGTATCTGCCTGGAGTCACCTGATAGGGGAGATGGGCAGCATAAAAATGTAATAAACAAATAAGTGAAATGTCAATATAACCTTATTAAACAAACAAATAAATAAATGAAATATCAATAGTACTATCTTGACCTTCATCTTACATGTGCTATGGCATTCCAATGTTTTCTCTATGCAATGTATTTCTTTAACAACTTGGGAGAGAAATCTAGCATCTGGGTTTTGTGGAAGATCAAACTATAGCTCTTGTATGCCTGCCCAGGCAAACTACTGTAACAAGGGAAAAGAAATCCCCAAACTCTAAACATATGTATTTGTCCCAAAATATGTAGGCTGTCTGCTGCCAATAAGTGTGGCCTTAATTAAAACCCACATCTTTGGTAACTTATTAAAAATCTGTTAAGTATTTGGCATGTTTGTCAATAGCCAAATACATGGTTTCACAATTTCCTGTCTGTTCAATCCTTGTTAGCTACAGTTTTCTAACTGTAGAACTATATATTTAATCTAATCATTGTCATTCGGTTCACTCTGACCTTTTATGATCTGATGGATAACATTTAATCAGAATTGTCTGTCAGTAGATGCCTCTTTGAGTTTTTGTAAGGTCACGCTTATATCAGTAGTGATGATAAATAGCCATTGTGCTGTCTGCTGCTTCTTTTCCAATTGCCTTATCTTTGATTTTTGAGGATCAAGGTTTTCTTCACTGACTCTTTTTTGCATCATGTTTCCGAAATATTTATGCTTTATGCTTCCAGTCTGGTTTTACTTCATCTGATATTAAATGATTTATTTTTCTTGGGGTCACAACAACTTTCTCAAGCGCCACAATTCAAAGAATTACTTTTCTTTGTTCAACTTTTCTGGTAGTCCTGTTTTCACAGCTGTAAGTTATAATTGGGAAATCTATAACCTTGACAATATGTACTTTTGTTATGATGTCTCTGCACTTAATATCTTGTTTAGATTTGCCATAGTCTTTCTCCTAAGTATCAGACATTTACTTAATTCATGGTTTTAGTCACCATCTTTGTGAGTTTTGAGCTGGTTTACATTGGATTGACATAGTCTATTGATATTTTTCTGCTGTCAGTTTTCTAAGTTTCTAGGTAAAGGTAAAGGTTCCCCTCACATACGTGCTAGTCGTTCCCAACTCTAGGGGGTGGTGCTTGTCTCCGTTTCAAAGCCGAAGAGCCAGCGCTGTCCAAAGACGTCTCCGTCTTTATCTCTTACTTTCTACATTATTTTACTTAAAAAAATACAGCGCATTAAGGAGAAAAACTGTGCTTAAATGGAAGAATATTCATTATTTTGAAGTCTGTCATCCCTTTTGAAATGTATAAGGCTAATGCAATAATTGCCAATGGCTTTATTTTAAGTATGTATTAAAAGTTATTTGGAATTTATACAGATTTGGAATATGATTCATCATTAATGAAGTGCAGCATCTGGAATATGAGGTGCCTTCTTGATGTTGCATATGTTTGAAAATAGATGTTACTTAGCTTGATGATGAAATAGGAACTGTATACTTGCTCATCATGTTTCTTAAATACTAAAAACTGCTTTTATGTTTTGAGATCTCTTGGTATTTTCTGAGTTATCTGAGTCATCTGTCAATAATGTACTGAATAGCATCTGACAGGTGCATGAACGTATGTCTAATATAGCTTTTCACGTTATTTAGAACCAGATGGTCAAAGAGCTGGAAGCCCGAGTTCATCAGTTGACAGTGGAAGCTGAAACAAGTCATTTGCAGCATCAGAAATTATCTCAAGAGAAAAATAATCTGGAACAGTCTTACCAGTCTGCATGTTTAGAACTTGAAGAAATTAAGGCAAGGTAGTTAATGATCTTTTTGTTTAAATTATGGTGGTATATTCTTTATTGCAATTTGTTAAGTATTTGTATTATGTAAATGTGGAATTATAGTAGAATTAACAATTCTATACCATGTGAAAAGTGATAAAATCTGCATTTTTACTTTTGTGAAGGTCTAGCTTTCTTTACTTCACTCTACAGTTCATTACTGTGAAATAGTCAACTCATTTGTTGTTTACACTTTGATAAGATGAATCAATGTGAATTAAACATTCTAAGTTTAGACAAAAATCAGGTCTTCAGATTCAAATAATTTTTTAATATCAAAATTAGAGGTGATGATGGAAAAGCTACTACTTATAGAAGGTTATAATGTCATCTAGATCATGATTTCATAAATAAAATTTGAACTAAATGTACTGTATATGTTGTTATACGTAGCATATTTTGTATACTTTTATTGATTTACTTCTGTAATAGGATTTATCAGCAGTAAGTGACTAGACTAATCTATAAGTTCAGTTCAAATGTTAAGATTATTATATTAAGTGTGAAAACATAAAGATAAATGTTAGTTTGCCAAAATGGTCCTCTGTATCTTCTATGACATGTCTGCACTTTGTAATCAAATGTTTTAGGTATAGTTCACTTCAGAAAGAAAGAGGCCACATGATGGAAGAACATAAACAGAACATTAAACAGTTACAAAACAAGTATGAAGTGGATCTAAATTTGATGAAGAAGGAACATGCTCTCTCTGCAATGAAGGTAGATGTGGATGGATAGTTTTACTTACTAACAATACTATAAGGATGAAACAAAAGATTATTAGTGCTAATTTCTGAAATTTAAATCCTGCATATGTTTTCATAAATATGACTAGCTTTATTCATCTGAAAGCTACTGAGAGGTCAAGAAGAGCAAGGATGGTTGCATTACCTCCATCCTGCTACCACCAGATATTATTTACAAGTGTGACCAATGCCATTTGTCTCATAACCAGGCCTGAAACCTGACTGAAAGTAGTCCAGATAATACATTTCATCCAGGACCCTCTGGAGCTGCAGTGCAACCACTTTTTCCACCATCTTTTCTAAAAAGGGAGGTGGGAGACTGGATGGAAAGTTGTCCAGGCAGGTGGGAATCCAGTGAAGGTTTCTTAAGGAAAGAACGGACCAAGGCAACACCCTCTCCTTCAGCGATGTATTAATTACTGCCTGGGCCTACATGCAATTCATCCTCCACGAAGCTTTTACCAAGTAGGAGGGTCTAGGACCGTGATGGCGAATCTATGGCACATGTACCAGAAGTGGCACTCAAAGCCATCTCTCCGGGCATGCCAGCCGTTGCCCATTACTCTTCTGAGTTCCGGCGCGTGCATGCGCGCTGGCCAGCTAGTCTTCACGCGTGCGGGAGCACTGGAAACCGGAGAAGCAGCTCTCCGGCACATGCATACGTGCCGGGGAGCTGCTCTTCTGGTTTCTAGCACTCCCGCGTGCGCACATGCTCCTATTTTGGCACTCAATGCCGAAAAGATTTGCCAACACTGGTCTAGGATCTAATAAACAAATAATTTATTAGGCTCCTATCCATTTCCTCAGGTACAACAGCGTCAAAGTGTTCCCAGATAACTGTGTAAGTCTGTTCCCTGGGCATCTCTAATGGACCCCTCTCCATGCTCGGTCTGCAACTGAGAACAAATTTGAGTGGTTGTATTCATCAGGTGCTAGACAAATTCCTCCTCATGGCTCTGTAAATGATTGAGCTCTTCTTCCCTAGAAGAAATTGGGTGACCTTAAACGGCCAACGGGCCGCACTCTTTGTATGCAATAAGAATGGACAAATAGTGGCATTTCCCTGCTCTTACTGCCATGAAGTAGGCCTTCACTGCCAGTCCTGAGATGGCCTCCAGCAGCTCAAACAGGGAGGTTGCTATGCAGCAGGAGGAATACTCCTGTGGCACTTTGGCTGTAGCTCTAAGTGCTGCTGGGAGTCCACAATCGTCACAAATCCACACTTAATGTAGCCCCCACAAGTTGGTCTCTCCCATTGGTCAGCTTGGGAGGGGACCACTTTAAAACCCCACCCTGCTTGTCTTGCATACAGACAAGAGGGTAGCAAACATACAATAGGTAAGCAATCAAGTGATTCCTATGCTCTTGGTCCTTGAACTCTTGTGCTCCCCCAATCCCTGATCAGCTTCTCTCTATCAATCCTAGAAGAAGCCTGTTGCTGCTAATTTCTTGGTCAGAGGGTCTAGCCTCACCATTCAAGTTATTTCCGGCTTCTGGACTCCATGAAACCCGACCTCCAGCATTATTGGGAGTTCTGCTATCACAAACCTGGCTCAACTTTAAGATGTCAACAAACCCATCTCTGGTCTTTAGGCCTTGCACTCCTCCCCCTAGTCTCTAGACTCTTATCTGTGCTGCTTGTTTTCTCTGCCAATGCCCTTGTTGATTCTCTGGGCTTCGGGCTAGTTCTTGCTTCCAGTCTCCACTTGTTGCCCTTCTGGGCCGGCTCCAGATATGACTCAAGGCTGATTCCTATGGCTGTGTCTCCTCTGGTCTTCCTCTCTCAGCACACACACACTCTGTTGTGGCCTGCAGCCCCTTCTGACAGACACTGGGTTAGGCTCCAGGCCTGCTTTCTACCTCCCACTGGTTCCTTGTCCTAGTCATGTCCCTCAGTGCTGCAAATGACGGTTCTGGCTTGGCTCTGCTTCCGCTGCCCCCAGTCTGCGGCCCAGGGATTTGTCCTGGCTGGCAGGATAGAAACAAGCTCTGCGTGTCTTCCAACGCTGGGTCAATTCTCTGTGCCAACTTCAACCTCTACCAGTTTCCCATCTCTGCCACACCTTCGCTCCTGTCACTAGAGCCATTTCATCTTGGTCCCTCCAACCTCTGGGGAACAGTAGGCAGGAAGAAGGTAGGGTTGAGGCAGAAATTGAGGGGTTTTGTTTGGTGAGGGAAAGCCCCCTCCAATACCCCGATCCTCTGTCTTCCTAGCAGGGAACCCTGTTGTAAAGATATTGAATATCGGTATTGAATATTTGTCTGAAGTCAACTCACAGTCTCAAAACACTAGAGTCCTACTAGATACAGGTCCCTGGGAACCAGCAAACCTCTCATTTCGTCTTTAGTTTGAGGAAAGGATTTTTTTTTTTTACGGCTGGGTACAATGTGTTCCCAGTGGCACTTCTACAAGAATATTCGAAACAACATTATAATCCTTTTTTTATTGCAAGTACTGGAGACAACAGATAATTACTATACTTACTTCCTCTCAGACTTTTATATACAGTGGAACCTCGGTTCACAACCGCTTCGGTTCACAACCGCTTCAGTTCACAACCAAAAAAATCAGCTAAATGTT